>CAUZXS010006320.1:0-132139 GCA_963585895.1 Sepioteuthis lessoniana
TATGCCACTCAAAAACTCATGCTCGATTCATGCAAGATGGTCAAAAAGCAGTCTGAAGCATTCCATACATTTCTCTGGTATTTTTTTCCAGGTTTAAAACAGAATTTTATTACATATCGTTCTTCTAAAGTGTCCTCACGTCCAGATGGAATTTTTAAATTCACCAGCAGTGACAATCAGGTTTTAGTAGGGTGTATTCCAATTGCTACTGTAGCAGTTGATTTGAACCTGAAATCATAAAAATTGGTCAGTCATCTCATAAGATGTATAGCAATAACATGCTGACATTTCAAGAGTCTACGACGATGTTAAATGCCTGTACAAAAAAGTCTCTAATACACCCTACTATTTCACCCATAGCTGATGGGAGAACTGATGAATCCATACCTTTCCCAAGAGCATAAGCATGAAGTAAAATACAAACACCTATATCTATTTGTTTGCTTGTTTGGATGTTATGGCATAATAATCTTTGTTGGTTATTTAATGCCAAATCCTTTTTTATACAAATGAACAGTTTTATTTCAAACAATTCAGTTCAGCATAAGTACGCAGTTTAATTGTTGAAAATATTTCTATTTTAAGCTAATCAGTTTAGTCAAACAGTTCTAATTCAACCAATTCAATTTAGTGTAAGTAGAGTTTTTGTTAAAACAGTTCTATTTCAAACAATTCAGTTCAGCTAAAGTACAATTTCAATGTCAAAAACAGTTCTATTTCAAACAATTCAATTTAGTATACAAAAACAGTTCTATTTCAAGCAATTCAGTTTAGCACAAGTATGCAGTTTAGTTCTATTTGACCCAGAGATAAGACCCTAGCAGGTGCTACCACTCCGGACCAGAGTGGACCTGGGAACAATGGCAATGAAGGGGTACCCCACATTTCCAAAAACTCCCGTATTCCTGTAGCCTAACGATCAGATTGTTTACTGTCATATCCAGGACACTCGTTGGGGGCGGGGGGGGTCTTACCCCTCTGCAGTGATGCAGTTGGTGCATTCTACCACTGAAGCCAACTGGGCAACACATCTATTTGTTTTGTTTGCTGTTTTTTAATGGCATATCAACCTTCTTGGGTTATCTAATGTCAAATCCATCCTTCTAGAGGAACAGTAGTAGTACTATTTAACCCATAGCTGGGGACACCTACATCAAGGATTTCAAACTCAAATGGTTGTACCGGTTTTTGTTCCAACAATGAGACAAACAGACGTTCAAAAATTATTCGTATTCAATCGGACCTTGTACAAAAAAAAAAAATCCTAACAACACAAAAAAATGTAAATATAAACATACAATAAACACAATTCCCTAACCTCTAGGCATAAAATAACCCTTGGCAAGTTAACATGCTGTTAAAAATCAATCAATCAACAAAAAAGATATCTAAGAGCCTCAGATCAACCTTGCAAAAAGAAAGATTGATACAGATATACAAGAAAACAACAAAAAAAAAAAAAAAAGGACCAGTGGGGTCTGTTGCTGAGACTCTTACCCGTATGAGTCCGTTCGTGGTTCTTCCACTCTGTCACCTGACAAAATGTCCGGCTGCAGTAGCCACAGTGAAATGGTCGTTCGCCCGTATGTGTCCGTATGTGGTTGCGCAAGATGATCTCCTGCGAAAACGCCTTGTTACAAAACGTGCAGAAGAAGTGCTTACGGCCACCCAACTCATGATTGATCAAGTGACCCCGCTGCGCAAACCCCTTACGGCACGTGCCACACTTGTAGGGCTTCTTGGCACTAAGGCTCAAACCAAAGTAGGGCGAGTCAACGATGATCTTGCCACTGGGCGTCGTTCCAGTTATGTATGGAGCAATGAAGCTTGGAGCCGATGGTATGGAGCCCGGAGCCAGGGATTTCGGCTTATCACTCTGGCTCGTGTATAATCTGGAGGAAGATAAATGCTGTGGTTGGTGATGCTGCTGACGGTGCTGTAGGTGAGTTTCGTGCGGATGAAGCTCTTTTTTGGAGATGTGGTCCGACTTATGTGCCGGGTTTTGGTGGGTCGACGACTGGTGACTGTTAAAGTCTAGATTTTGAGTTTCTTCCTCATCCATGGTAGTGGTTCGGTAAACAGGCTGAGGAGTAAACATGATTGTTTTTTGTGGTTGGTTTTTTTTGGCAGAGAGGATTTTTTTTTTGTAGTAATACAGAAAACTACTTATTTTATTTTTTTTTATTTTTTGCTTTCTTTTTGGTTTTTGGTTATTAAATAACCATATAAAAATAAATTATAAGTCAATTTCTGATTTTATTTATATTGAAAAAAAAAAAAAAAAAAAAAAAATTATGTCTTGAAAAGAACAATGAAGCCAATAATAGTGCCTTTTTTTTTAGATACAATTATTTACAAGGATTGTAAATATTTAGTTGTGATGGCGAAGAAGCATAATTACATGAGGTCCAAGACTTATATCCATGTATTTCAAAGAAACTCTTAAAAGAGGGTTGTTTCCATCCATGAATTGATTATGCGAAGTAAATGACAATTTTCTTAAATAAAATATCAATCTTTTACTTTTAATTCTAAATGAAAACGAAAAAATGCTTAACAAGGCTCTTCAACCTGTTGGATCAATGAAAAAGGTCTTCTTTTTAAAATGTAAAAAAAAAAAAAAAAAAAAAAAAAAATTAAAACAACAAATTTTACATAATGATTTAAACAGAAAGGTGGTGTTTATATGACCTTGGTAACAAGTTATAAGAATCACAGTGACAGGTTTGATGCCAACTCCTAGTTTGGCAAAGAAGCAATCTCATCAGAGAGATCATCCCTGGTTGTCCCATGCTGATGACCTAGTGCCATACTATGCTAAACTTAGTAAATATCAACACTACCAAGTGAGTTATAGACTTCAGGTTTTGTTTGTTTTAGAGCTTGCAAGGGTAATTTCCTTAATCTAAAAAGGCCTCCCAGATTCAATAACCCAATAATGCTCCTTTTTAAGGTTTAAAAATAATTCAAGAAAGAAATGTCTTGTTACTTGTTCAAAAATAAAAGAGTTCTGCTATTAAACCAGGATGCAGCGGCTGAAAAATGATTATATTAACAACCAAGATGAAGACACTAGTCTGAATACAGCAGTGAATAATGACGATAATGCTTCATTTTGGAAATTCAGACAAAATCATCTTTGGTTTTGCTTTTAAGATTTAAAAAGAAAAAAAAATTAGGTCCCTTGCTCAATAAGTTTGAGAATTCTTTCTTTCTTACTGCTACTTTGTTAATGAGCTTCACCTACCTTGTATCTTGGATGGAATGTTAGTGCATCATTTGTTCTACAAACTATATCTGGTTAGTGCATTAGCTTGGAATAATAGCTTGGAAAATCTGCTAGCTAACCATGACTAGTGAGTTAGATCTTCACTCGATGTACCACACTAGCAGTTTTGTGCTAGATTAACATAAATCTAGAGAATATATACAGAAAGACAAAGCTGAATATATGACTGTATAAATCTAGAAAAAGGGTACTTTTTTTATTATTCAAAAACTTACTGTATATTAAAAAAATAATTCTAAGTCTTTGAAAGTTATTTCAAAAAATGAATAACTGATAAAAATGCTTCTGTTTAAGGTGACTAATATTTGGCTTAAGGAAATGATTGACTGACTTGTTAAACATTTCCAAAGAATATATGTAGAAATGTGAGGTGAATTACTTTTTGATAGACAGATAGATAGAGAGATGGTAAGGTGGGAAAACTAAAATAAAATTAGTAGCTTCCACAAGTTATCAAAAAGAGCTTCCAGGGACTGGGAAAAACATTTATATGTATGTAGAAATAAAATGAAAGTGATTCTCTAGAGCTATCAGCAATAATCACTGAAGAAGAAGCTTGTTTTTTGTTGCTGTTTTTTTTTCAAGAAAGAGAAAAAAGAAAGGAAAAAGAAAAGAAAGAAAAGGGAATTTAATAATCTAATTATTTTCTGTTATAGCAAGAAATTAGATCTGATGGGCAAATGTCACTCATTCCCACCTCAGGTTAAAAATCTTTAGATAAGAAATTTCCATGGCTGAAATGTGTGTGTGTGTATATACATATATATATATATATACATATATATATATACATACATATATATATACATAAATACATACATATATATATATATATATATACATATATATATATATATACACACACACACACAAACATATACTTATGGAAACATATATTTACTTATAAGTATTTGCATCTTCTAAACCTTGGTGACATGTTTATGATGAATTTTTTTTACTTTTTTTTTTTCTTTTTTAAATAAATTTCTTTGGTCACATTAAAAATGAAGCGATGAACCAGTCTCAAGCTGGTTCTGTCAGCAGCATGAGTTCAATCCCAAATAATGCCTGTTATGAATAGATGTTGATGCAAACGAGCATGTGAGATGGGGAATTTCCCTTTTTTATCTGCTCCTTTGTAACAGTAGAGACATCATTGTTGGTTTTTGTCAGGTTGGATGGACTTCAAAATTCATCCTACCAAAACCTGAAAAAATAAAAAAACAAATAAATAAAATAAATAAATAAATAAATGAATACTACAGAATGAGTACAAGAGCAGGCACAACAGGGTGGGAAAGGTAATCCACTGGGAACTGTGCAAATAACTACCCACAAAAACAAGATCTAAATGCAAAAACTGGAATCTGTCCTGAAAAATGAGATACAAAGTTCTATGTTTTTTTATTTTTAAAGAAGTGCCCGTGGTGTAATGGTTATCGTTGCAGGAATTGGACACAGCGACACGAGTTCAAATCCTGGATGAGACCGATTGCATTTCACATAGCACTAATACCCTTGGGAAAGGTATGAATCCAATTATTCTCCCTCCAGCTATGGGTAAATAGTAGGGCAGACTAGGTTCTTCAGCCTTGGTGAGACAACTAGTCTAGGAGAAGGAAAACTCTGTATTCAAACCTGTTAAACTCCGCTTAAAAAATTGACCTTGTGTCATATCCTGCCCGTGCGGAGGGGTTGGGTAAATATGATGTTTTTTTTATTTTGTGAGGCTTTTTTTTTTTATTTCAGATAAAAACAGATCACCCAATTCTAGCCAGAAGACAAGATCTAGTTTTAGTTACCAAGAAAAAAAAACAAAAATCTGGAAATTTACAGAACTTTTTTTGAAAAAGTTGTGGAACATGAAGGTGGCACTGACACTAATCATAGTTGGCGCCCTTGGAAAAGTCCTGAAGAACCCAGTGTAAAGACCTGAGGAACTGGACATCTGAAGAAAAATATGAGACCATATGGACCACAGCACTGCTGAGATCGGCTATAATACGTAGGAGAGTTCCGGAGGTCTACGCAAACTCTTTAGAGGTCGTGTATGATCTTTCCTCTCCAGTTGTTGGGTCTCATTCGGTAGGCCGTTCTACCTCCGGATGGTTCTGTCGAGTATGCCTTGGCACTGGAGATATCCTCTGGCCTCAGGGGGCCATCTCCCCAGGCTTTAACCCCCTTTGGAGGGGTTGGGTTTATCGCCCGGCGCCTGAGGCACCCCAAAAAGGGGAATGCCGACGGGGTCCAAGGCATTTTTGGAACTGCCTGACGTGTATGGGCTCCAGCCCTGCGACAGGACCCACCTTAAACAGCCTTGTGCCACATTCTTACACTGGTGGGGCGTAGGATAAATAACCAAGAGTTCCGGAGAGCTGAGGAGACTTATTGTCACTCAGACTTCGGTGAAGTTCACCAGAATATGAAAAACTCACAGAATAAAATAATAATCATCAACTTCACATTAAATAATGGAAGAAATTAACTTAAATCAGTTAATGAAAATATTAATCAAAAGGGTTGGTTGGTTGGATTTTATGGCATATCAACCTTTATAGGTTATTTATCGCATAATTCGTTTTTTATCAAAACAGTTCTATTTCAAACAAAACCCACAAATGTGGGTCTTGTATATTTCAGCATATGCTGGAGAAGCAGGGATGAGCTCATAAGTGATGTACTCTTATGGACCCCAACATATGGCTGGGCAAAAGCAGGACGACCAGCACGAACATACATTCAGCAGCTATGTGAGGATACGGAATGTAGCCCTGAAGACCTGCCAGAGGCGATGAACGATAGGGAAAAGTGGCGAGAAAGGGTCAGGGATATCCATGCTGGTGGCACGATATGATGATGATGATGATTTCAAACAATTAAGTTTAGCATAAGTACGCAGTTTAAATGTAAGTACAGTTTAATTGTGAAAAACATTTCTATTTCAAGCTATTCAGTTTAGTCAACCAGTTCTAATTCTGCTAATTCAGTTTAGTATAAGTACAGATTTTGTTTACACACAGTTAAATGTCAAAACAGTTTTATGTTAAACAATTCAGTTTAGTGTAAGTACAGTTTCAATGTCAAAAAACAGTTTCATTTCAAATAATTCAGTTTAGCATAAGCATGCAGTTTAAATGTAAGTACGGTTTAATTGTCAAAAACATTTCTATTTCAAGCTATTCAGTTTAGTCAAACAGTTTTAATTCAAACAATTCAGTTTAGCATAAGTATGCAGTTAGTTCTATTTAACCCATAGATAAGGCCCTATTAGGTGCTACCATTCCGGGCCAGAGTGGACCTAGGAGCAATGGCAATGAAGGAGTATTCCGCATTCCCCAAAGTTCCAGCATCACCGGAACCTCACCATCAGATTGTTTAGTGTCATATCCAGGACACTCGTTAGGAGGGGGGGGGGCTTACCCTTCTGCAAAGGTGCAGTCAGCGTATTCTACAGCCCTAGCCAACTGGGCAAAAGTGTTTGGGAGAGGGCTTTGCCAAAGGTAAATGGTATAAAAGTTAATCTTACAGTTAGTTACTACCAAGTTGTGAGTATAATCTTCACTGAGTGCCCCAAATAAGACAAATTGAAAGGTATTTTACTAAGGAGTCATAGTTTGCAAAAGAATTTTGCTTGATCATTTCTATCAGGTAGACTTACAATCAAACTAAAAATACCAATTTCCCACCACATCACCAAAGTTAAGCAGCTATAAACTTGTTCAGCACTTAAATTGGGGGACCGTAAGCAACCTTAGACTGATGTGCCAGATTAAACAAACCTAGTAAATAACATAATTTACAAAGCACTGAGTTTGCACCTCACTGAGTGACCAACACTCATAGTCTTATGATAAAACTAAACTGAATTTAGGCATGCTTTTCCAATTAATCATTAATCTTACTTCATTATCTTTTGACTGTAATCGGTTTGATCCTCACAGACCATATCCTATGTATGAACCCTGTGAGGCTCCAGATCTTGGGAATATGGAGTCATCTCTTCACTGCAATTACTCCCAGGTCCACTCTAACTCAGATTAGTAGCATCTGTTAGGGTCCAATTCATGAACCAAATAGATTTGCTTGAAAATTATTTGTATTATTGGTTTGGTGTATTTAATGGCGTATCAACTCTTTATGGGTTATTTGATGCCAAAATTTGATTAATTTGTAAATGTGTGATTATAATTATGGAGCAATTCCTTTAAAAGCCATTCCGATTTTTTCTAAGAATTTTCTTGATTTCAAGTCATATACAATTGAGAAGCAGAGCATTATAAATCTTAGCAGAATTAGCAGTAATACTTATGCTTCCATAGTTCTTAGTGATTCTGAGGTTGCTTTCTTCAGGAAAAGAAGGATGCAGCCTTTTATCCATCTCTCTCCACTCGAAATAGCAAGCCCCTAAAATTAGTAAACCCATCCCCATAACTCAGCAGCAATATCTCATCTACTGAAATTAGTAAACCAGTTCATCACACACCTCAGCAGCAATATCTCATCTACTGAAATTAGTAAACCCATCCCCATAACTCAGCAGCAACAACTCATCTACTGAAATTAGTAAACCAGTTCATCACACACCTCAGCAGCAATATCTCATCTACTGAAATTAGTAAATCCATCCCCATAACTCAGCAGCAATATCTCATCTACTGAAATTAGTAAATCCATCCCCATAACTCAGCAGCAATATCTCATCTACTGAAATTAGTAAGCCAGTTCACATACCTCAGCAGCAATACCTCATCTACTGAAATTAGTAAACCAGTTCACATATCTCTGTAGCAATATCTCATCTACTGAAATTAGTAAACCTGTTCACATACCTCAGCAGTAATATCTCATCTACTGAAATTAGTAAACCAGTTCACATAACTCAGCAGCAATATCTCATCTACTGAAAAAGATGTTAGCATACACCTAGCAAAGATGTGGAATGCTATTGGGAGGTTATCAATCATATGGAAGTCTAATCTATCCGATGAAATAAAAAGGGATTTCTTCCAAGCAGTAGCTGTGTCCGTACTACTATATGGATGCACCACATGGATGCTAATAGAACACACAGAGAAAAAGCTAGATGGGAACTGCACAAGAATGTTTATGGGCTGTCTTGGAACAAATCCTGGAAGCAACAACCCACAAAACAGCAGCTGTATGGCCACCAACCTCCCATCTCACAAACCTTTCATGTAAGATGAACAAGATATGCAAGGCACTGCTGGAGAAGCAAGGATGAACTCATGAGCAACATTCTTTTATGGATGCTACACAAGGATGTGCCAATACTGATTGACCAGCAAGGACTTATTTACATCAACTTTGTTCGGACACAGGATGCAGCCTAGAAAACGTGCCAAGAGCAATGGATGATAGGGGTGGATTGTGAGAGAGAGTCAGGGAACCCTGTGCTGCCAGCACAACTTGATGATGATTGATTATAATCAGGACAAAATTTTTCAATGTGGGGCATCACACACGATGTAATGGTTAACAAGCTAGAATAGCAAACCATTATTAATGAGTTCAATTCTCACTGGGTGCCCAATACTTCTGGCCTTGTGCCACAACTAAGTTAAGCTTAGTAAATTACAACTATATTTTTAATGTTTGATGGCATTTTTTTTACAATTGCACTTATTAATTATATGATGTCAAGTATTTCCATCTAATACACATAATTTGCACAAAAAAAGTTTGACGGCAATTACACAAGAATGCTGCGAGCAATATTGAACAAGTCCTAGAGGTAACACCCCACAAAACAGCAGCTACATGAGCAGCTATACAGCCACCTACTACCCATCACAAAAACTATCCAAGTTAGACATGCGGGACACTGCTGGAGAAGTAAGGACGAACTCATAAGCAACATACTCCTGTGGACCCCTTCACATGATCAAGCAAAGGTAGGACAACCAGCTAGAACCTATATACAACAGCTCTGTGCCGATACAGAATGTAACCTTGAAGACCTGCTGGGTTTTATGGCATATCAACCTTTGTAGGTTATTTAACGCCAAATCCATTTTTATATAAATAACCAGTTCTATTTCAAACAATTTAATTTAGCATGAGTACACAGTTTAATTGTCAAAAACATTTCTATTTCAAACTATTCAGTTTATTCAAACAGTTATATATAACAATTCAGTTAGTGTAAATACAGTTTCAATGTCAGAAAAAGTTCTATTTTGAATAATTCAGTTTAATATAAGCATGCAGTTTCAATGTAAGTATGGTTTAATTGTCAAAAACATTTCTATTTCAAGCTATTAATTTCAATCAAACAATTCAGTTTAGCGTAAGTATGCAGTTTAGTTCTATTTAACCCATAGATAGAACCCTATCAGGTGCTACCACCCCGGGCCAGAGTGGACCTGGGAGCGATGGCAATGAAGGGTGCTCCGTATTCCCCAAAGCCCCAGCATTACTGGGACCTCAACATCAGACAGTTTAGTGTCATATACAGGACGCTCATTGGGTGGGGGGAGTCTTACCCTCTGCAGAGGTGCAGTCAGTGTATTCTACAGCCCCAGCCGACTGGGCAAGTGGACGATAGAGATGAGTTGCGAGAGAGGGTCAGAGAGATTTGTGTTGGCGGCGCGACATGATGATGATGATGATGATGATGATGAACTATTTACATTATAACATTTTAGAAGGGATTGTGTTATAATGGTTATAATCATAGAAAATGAACATAGGGATCAAAGTTCAAATCCTGAACAAGGCTGCTTGCATTTTACATAGTGTTACTTCCTTTTGAAAAGGTATGCATCCAATTATTCCCCTTACAGCTATGGGTAAATAATAAGGTAGATAAGGGGTGGGTAAACTGCAGCCCACTGCACAGTTCTGTGCAGCACGCAGGAGTCTTTAAAAAGAATAAAAAAATAAACACTTGCACTTGAATTGAGACTAATTCTTTTGATTTTAAAAGATTCGGCCCTTTGATAATTCATAGCCAAGTGATGTAGCCCTCCCACCAAAAAGTTTGCCCCACCCCTGGGGTAGATGATGCTCTTTAACCTTAGTAGGCCAACCACTCTAAGAGAAGGAAAACTCTGATTTCAAACCTATAAATCTTTGCTAAAAACTGACCTTATGTCACATCTTGCTCATATGGAGGGGTTGGGTAAAGTTATATTGCAAAAAAAATGACTGACTCCAGCATATAGCTTCTGTGGTTTTAAGTGTTCTAATCCAGTACTAATACTTTATACACAATTATATGGTTTCAAGTAATTATTTCTATTATTTCATTTACTATTTAATTATAATAATTTGTTTGCATACAATCATATGGTTTCAAGTATTCTTATCTAATACAAATAGTTTGTACACAATTATGTTTTCAAATAACTATTCCTACTTAATAATCATTGGTTTGCACGCAATTATGTAATATCAAGTATTCGATCTAATACATATGTGATATCAAGTATTCCATCTAATACATGTGTGATATCAAGTATTCCATCTAATACATATGATATCAAGTATTCCATCTAATACATATGCGATATCAAGTATTCCATCTTTGCATACAGTTGTATGGCTTCATGTGTTCCTATCTAATACTAATAATTTATACACAATTTTCTTGTTTCAAGTAATTATTTCTATTTAATAATAGGAGGTGCTTGTGGTGTAATGGTTATCGTTGTAGGAAATGGACATGGCGACACGAGTTCAAATCCTGGATGAGACTGATGGCATTTCACATAGCACTAATACCCTTGGGAAATGTATGAATCCAATTATTCTCCCTCTAGCTATGGGTAAATAGTAGGGCAGACTAGGTTCTTCAGCCTTGGTGAGGCAACTAGTCTAGGAGGAGGAAAACTCTGAATTCAAACCTGTTAAACTCTGCTTAAAAAGTGACCTTGTGTCATATCCTGTCATATCATTTATGTCATATGATTTTATAAATAACATTTGTGTCATATCATTTTATAAATAACGTTCTTATATAAGCCTGAGCTCTTTTTTACACACAGTTAAATGGTTTCAAGTATTGCTATGTAACAGTCACAATTTAACATCAGCCATTTGCTTGCACACAGATTGTTCTATTTGACCCATAGATAAGACCCTTACCATGTGCTACCACTCTGGGTGAAAGTGGACCAGGGAGCAAAGGCAATAAAGAGGTACTCCACATTCCCCAAATCTTCAAGGCTGGCGCCTTGCCATGAGATTGCTTAATGTCATATCCAAGACACTTGTTGGTGGGGTCTTACCCCTCTGCAGAGATGCAGTCAGCCGATTGGGCTGAAAATTTCTTGAACTATCTAGTTATTTTACTGTGATCAATAGCATCTTCACTTTTCACACAACAAATGTTTTTGGCTTCTTCTTTGGCATTATGACCCAGTTTGAACTCATAATTCCTTAATTAGACTACACAGCATGTTTATCTGTGTGGCTTTCAAATCACACACAGAGTGATGCAATGAATGCGTCAGCACACCAGCTACCACAACACTGCCAACTACAAAAGGTACCTACCACAGCTTGAACTGCTTTGGACACATGATATATATGCTACAAACTAGCATGTACTAAAATATTGCAAAAACTTTTAATTCACCTTAAAAGTAAGTAAAGTTGGCAACTGTAGTCGAGGGCGACCAGAAGGCTCCTTAGTACATAGTAAAAAAGTAAAGTTGGCGACCGTAGTCGAGGGCAACCAGAAGGCTCCCTTTTCAATAGCTACTACACCGAGGTGTAGGGGAATGTGCTACTCCTTTCCCAGGATTGCTCCACTTTACCCTTGATACGTACCTTATATTGCTGAGTGTTAAACAAGGAGGTATCAAGTACCATTTTTAAAGTCTTTGGTATGACATGACCTGGGATTGAACGGCGGTCTCCCGGACCATTGGCGATTCAAGTGTAAATTACATTGAATGTTAGTGATGTCATTTATGATCCAAGTGTTTAAGACATTTTGAAATGCCTACTTCTAAAATCTAATTCTGTTTCTTGACAGTTTTCTTGAAATATAATAATAATAATATGAGTCAAAATGCACTCATTCTATTCTTTTCTTCATTTTTGATTGTATATATATATATATATATACACACACACACACTAAGGTGAGTCAAAAGTTTTGCAATATTTTGTTAACTTATTTACTTTATTCTTCAAGTTACAATAAAAGCAGCCTAGTATTCAAAGAAGAGGCCATCATATTGCATCATCCGATGCTACCTTTCTGTCAGTTCTTTGATCCCAAACTGAAATCAATTCTTATTCTTCAAAACAAAGAACTCCATCACTTAAGCTTACATCTCCTCTTGGTTGTTGGAGCATCATGAGAATAGGAAGTGAGTCAGGGATTGGAACAAATAATAACCTGAGGGAGCTAGGCCCCGACTATATGCTGGGTGTGACATCAGTTTTATTCCCTCAAGTTCCTGGAGTTTATTCTAGGAACTAACACGTATACAAAGATTCACTCTTAGTAGAATTAAGTTGTCTGTTATCTTTAACTTTTATTATTGATTGATATTTTTTCTATGCTTACTTCAGAGATATGATCACATATTTTTTGTGTTGTATACTTTGACCTTTCTAGGGAACCTATTACATGCAATGACCATCTGCCAATGTTGAATAGAAATCTTTTTTATGATAATGTCAAATGGAAGTAGAGAGTACAATAGCTGAATTGGGATAATGAAAACAAAGACAAGGAGATTGACCCAAAATAATCAATGTATAATAGTAACAACACTTCACCTCTAAAGCAAAGGCCAGTAAGGAGAGCCAACAAAACACTATCATAAAGACTTGTCACGTGGTCTGCCACTGAGAGGAGAGAGGTAAGATCAATTTCCCCTACCCCTCCGTGTTTTAACAGGCCCCAAAGATTGACCGTTAAAAGAGGAATAAGGAATGTAGGTCAACTCCTCGGCCTGCCTGTTGAAGGAAGTAACTAATCCAGGTCAGAATGAAAGCCAAGAGATGTCTACACTCTGAGACCAGGTGGATAGAGAAGGGGACATAGAGGTCAGTATAGTAGCCCGAATGAATGGCATGACGGGGGGAGGTGAAGAAAGAAGAAAGAGGCCAAACGATTGGCCAGAACCCTAAAGCCGGAAGAAGTAGCCCTTTCGTCAGAGGAAATAGGGATAAAGAATTCAGTTTTTAGGACGGAGGTCACCGTGAAAGGATGTGTCGATCTGGTGCCAAAACTCTGGGTGAAGAAACAGAAATAGAGTTCTTGGATAGTAGATAACAGATGCCTTCAAGCTGAGCTCTACAGAATCCCACTAGCCCGTTAAAGAAAATACTCTGCGGAGAAACCCGTCAAAAAAGCTCAGTAAACCTTAAAAACCGTTTTCTCCCTCCACCCTTCCTAAGTATTGCAATTATATGCCCTCTCTCTCAATTTAAAGAAAGAAGCATAAAGAATTATATGCATGAAGAAAAGAAGAGAAATAGAATGAAAAGATTCATTTCATGAACTGTAAACATATGAATGGACTTTGCTACCTTTTCAAGGTTCAAGAGTAAAGACAGAAAAGAATGAAAAGAGAACGAAAGAGAAACATTTGTGTTTCAGTCTGTCTGCTGGTAATATAGCTGGCACCTTAAATATTTGCTTGTGTCTGCACGTATTAGAAACCTTGTTATATTTTAAATGTCCCCTCATGTCGAAACTTATTCATTGTGTTGTTTGCCTATCGAGTTGCCTTCTTTTGCATATGCCTTTTCAGCTTCATTCGCTTCAATTTATTCTCGCTAAATGTCCTATTCGCCTTTAAAAATATTACACAGGAAATTGGAATTGCCGACTACAAATAATAATATTTTATTTCAACCTAGAGGCCCATATCTTCTGTTATCCTAGGAGTAGGAGGACGAAATCGTCTGGTGGGTGTGTGTAACGTGAAAAATGGAAACCCCTTGCCAGCGGTGGTCAGTCTAGCCCCAAATTAACCCTCACATTATCTGCCAGTTCCCATGTGCCCGAAGAAGGAATCTTAACTGGGACTTATTTTGCAAGGGATCAAGTGCCAGACTGCCCCGACTTCACACGTGTGAAAAATAAACTCCCATCCTGGGATAAATATTTTGGGCACCATCACAGACTACACATAAAAACAAAAAATTGGTCAAAAAGGAAAAGTTTAGGGGTGGGCAATTCTAGACAAGCACTACTCTTACTAAAGAAATCCACTGAAAATAAAAAGGAATTATCAGTGGTTAGAAATTAAGACAAGCATTACTGACTCGAGCTCTCTTAATGAGAGTTCCTGGCTTTTTGCAAATGCCGCCTGATAACTGAATTAGCTTGATTAATTTTAATGGAAGTCAACCTGTCTCGGGCTATTTTATGCCTAGAGAATCACATTTATTGTACACTCATATTTACATTTTTTTGTGTAGTTGTTTATGGTTTTTTTGTTTTTGTTGCTTTTTTTTGCCCATGAGCCGATTGAATATAAATAATTTTTAAACAGATCTATTTTATCCATAGATGGAACCCTAACAAGTACTACCTCTCCGAGTCAGAGTGAACCTGGGAGTAATAGCAATGAAGAAGTACTCCACACTCTCTAGATCTCCCTAAATGGTGTCTCACCACCGGATGTAGTTTAATGCCATACCCAGGACAAATATTTCAGTGTTAATTCTTTATTTTACTCAATATTGCTATCCTAATAAATAGTATATGTACCCAGGAAAAGGGAAAAGACTAGAGGGACATTTATTTTACATTGTGTATCTATCCAAAAAGTTCAATATTTAGAATGTTAAAGCCAAAATAAACAGAGTAAATATTTTTTTTATTTTTTTTTTTTTTGGAGGTGCTTGTGGTGTAATGGTTATCGTCGTAGTAAATGGACATGGCGACACAAGTTCAAATCCTGGACGAGACTGATTGCATTTCACATAGCACTAATACTCTTGGGAAAGGTATGAATCCAATTATTCTCCCTCCAGCTATAGGTAAATAGTAGGACAGACTGGGTTCTTCAGCCTTGGTGAGGCAACTAGTCTAGGAGAAGGAAAACTCTGAATTCAAACCTGTTAAACTCTGCTTAAAAAGTGACCTTGTGTCATATCCTGCCCGAGCGGAGGGGTTGGGTAAATATGATATGATAAATTCTTTTTATCTATTAATTTATTAGTGTGTGTGTGCTCCCACTAGGAGTCACTTATCCAATATAGTATTTTATTTCTTTTTTAGAAGAAAATCAAAACTATCCCAGTTGGATAGTACCTCAAGAGTTCAGAATGTATTTTTAACATGTACTTTCTACTGTTAGCAAAAAAAAAAAGAAGAAAAAAGATAAAATGAACGTATCAATTTTTTTATAGATGTACTCATAAACTTTTTTCAAATTTTGATAATTTATTTTGTTTTTTCTTTCTAAAAAAGAGAAATTTTAAACATTAAAAAGTGGCATACTTCCCTACTCAGAAGAAAGTGGAAGGTGAAGGATACCTTTTAAAAATTATCAACAAACAAAAAAACATAGTTAAGACAAGAGAGTAGAGGTGAGAAAGAGAGATATTGGTTAACTTAGTCTGACACAAGGTCGTGGTGGTAGAGCTACCACGTGCAGTTCGACACGCCCCGCCCCCAAAAAAAGATGGATTTCAAACGTAAGACAAACATCGACAGAGATGAGAAAAAGAATGAATAGACGGAGATAGACATAGATAGAAAAAGTAAAATGAATGATGTCAGTTTTTTTGTGGATGTAACTCGAATTCAGCAAGAACGGCACATCGTAACAAGACTTTTAATAGAGAACAATACTTAAAATCGCATAATTTAGAGAATATAGCAATTTCCTGTCTAATTTGCAAAGGAGTGCTTATTTGAGGAATACATATCCACGCTTTTTTGTTTGTTGATAATTTATTTATTTCAATCATTCAAATCCTAGATAAATGGAGAAAACTAGCCAATTCTAATAAATTAAAATCCTTCACTTCTAGCTTCATAAATCAACGGAAGTGTCAATATCATATGAACCACAGTTACAACGTGAGAGGGGAAGAAGGAAGAAGGAGTAAATGGATTGTAAGAAGTTCATGTTGGTTGGGAAGGAAGGAAGAAAAGGAATTTGACTTAGCTTTAAAAAAAACTTCCCTGTTTAAGAGGTAGGAATTGGGATAATATAACCGTTTCGAATTGTATGTGTAGGACAAGGTGCGCGTGTGTGTGCGTGCTAACTGCCTTGTTTTTTAAAAAATCAACTCTCTCTCTCTCTCTCTCTCTCTACAGACAGTTATTTTGACAAGACTGCTTCCTTCATTCTTTTAGTTTCTCCTTCACGTTACTTATTTTTTCATTCTTTCTCTTCTTACTGATTGACTCTTGAACGCAAAAAAAAAACACTTTTGAGAAAAAGATGGATATTTATTTAGCCCGTCTTATATCCCGACAGAGGCTTCAGATATTTTTTAAAAACCGAAGTTTTTTAACACCTTGAATGTTTGTTTTGTTTTTTGTTGTTTCTTTCATAAGAAAAGAAAATCCAATAAATACCCAGTCTTCTCAACAAAATGTGTTACGATAATTTTTAGGAATCAATTAAAAATATATATATATGATCAAATAAAATTATCCTTCCTAAATGAAAATTCAAAAATTCATTCAAACATGTGAAATTCATTTAAATCCTGATAGTTTTTTAAAATTCTATTTTATATTATATATTCCATTTATTCATATTCACATATTTTTATTTGATTCCATTTATATATAAATCTTGTTAATTAAAAAAAATAAAGTATGTATATTGATCCTTACTAGGGATATATCTATTTAACGTTCATTCAATTTCTTTTCTACTTTTAAATAAGCATTATGTTTTATATAGCTGTTTGTTTATGTTAGCTTGTGCCTGAAAAATCAAAATATTCACTGAAAAAAGGAATTAATTTTTTTCTTTTCTTTGTTTTAAGTCACAACAAAATACAGGTAAGAAAAAGGAGATGTCCCTTTAATTCTAAGGAACTTGCTTATATATATATATATATATATATATATATATATATATATATATATATATATATGTCGATCCTTATAAAAGGTATAAGATTATTTTTAGGGTTAAGAGCACAGAATTTTCTTAAAAAGACAAAGAAGTTAAATAAAGAAAAAGAAAAAGAATAAAAAGAAAAGGAGGAAATAAAGAAGGAAGGAAAGAAGAAAAAAGGAAGGGAAAAGATAGAAAAAACGAAGGAAAGAATAAGAAAAGAAATAAAGGAATGAAAAAGGAAAGAGGAACAAAAGGAAAAGAAAATGACAGAAAGAAAAGAATAAGAAAGGAAAGAAAAAGAACCAAGAAAGGCAGAAAGGAAAAGAAAAGAAAAGAAAAAAAGAAAATTCAGTTTTAGATAAAAGAAATGAACAAATTTCATATAGATGTAACATTACAATATAGTAAAAAGTACAATACGCTCAGAAAAAAAAGTCATTAAAACAATCATTTTTTTGCATAAATAATACAATCCACTTGAAGATTCATTGTTTAAAGAATAATTAAATATGCAAGTTTGCATTATATTAGGGTGAAAAATCTGCTGATTCAAATATCAAATTATAGACATAACATGTATATATATATATATATATATATATATATATATACACACACACACACACACACATACATATATATATGTATATACAAATACTCACAAAATAAATGTGATTCAGTAAGTTTATACCGAAATCCCAAAAGATATATAAAACTTCTTATGAATTCATTTTTTCATAAAAACTAAACAATCATTTATAAAAATATTAAATTTTATAACAACCCCTCCCAAAAAAAACGGGTTGATTATTACAAAAAAAAAAAAAATAGTTTTAGTGTTTTAAAATTACAAATTCAAATAAATTGTATTTTCGAAATCATTTAACACTTCTTATCATTTTTTTTTCTCAACTTTTTTAACACCCAAAAAAGGATACGCTAATAAATTTCTATTTTGACGTTTAAAATATGTATATATAAGTAAAGTGGCCAATTTGGTAAATAATATATCCTTAGGTGATGATATATATATGGATTCACAAATAATAAAAGGGGTCGACTACTACTATTTGCTGTTTTAAAGAATGTGGTTGGTGCATTTTGTTATAATTTTAATAAAAAATAAATTTTTCAAGAAATCCAGTAAAAACCGCACAAAATTTTCACACTTTTTTCCTTCTAAACCCATAATTCAAATATTTTCCTCAACGTTTTCTGATGATAAATCTTCACTCAATTTTTTTAAATTAATAAAATTAATTTTAATAGAAGGAGAGATAAAGATAAAAAAAAAACTTAAAAGCAATAATACCAATAAAAAAATTATATTTTTTTACCTAGTTTCAGATTGCATTAGGTTTTACATATGCATAATTTTTGTTTTGTTTTTGTTTTCTTTTTAAACAACCGCCAAATAACTATTCTTTAGGCTGTCAAAAGTTTTAAATAAGATGGTCTCACAATATGATACGTGGTAAAAAAATAGTTATCTTATTATTCGGGGTATATGGTAAAAATAAGGTGGACCCTCAATTTCTGACCACCCATATTCTGTAATGGAAATGCCCTTTTTTGCTAAGCCATTTCTTTCTTCCTTAAAAATAGATCGATGAATAAATCGAACGTGGAATGTGACGAAGAATTTAAATATCTGAATATAAAATACCAACACAAAAGAAAAGAGAGATGTACCCATCTTTAAAGAGGGTCGGGTAGAGTATTGTATAGAATTGTATACAGACAGAATTGCCATGAAGTCGGGGTCCAAAATCCTGACCGGCATTTTAAAAATGATCAATTAAACGAAAAGCTAACTTAACCCTTTTTTTAAATAGATAAATATAATTCCTTTTTGGTTATTTTCTATTAAAGAAAAAAAGCAATTAAAATGGTTTTAGCTTTCTTAGCTAAGAAAATATGTATTTTAAAGGACTTAATTATAATTTTCGTTTTAGGCTGGGGCAGATATTTAGCTTTTATTTATTTTATTTACTTATTTTTTTTTTTTTTTTTGGTAATTAAAATTTAAACTTTTAACACAAAAATTCTTTTAAAAACCTTTAAAAAACAACGTTTATATTTTTAAATAACAAATATAAAAATGCAGCAGAAATACATATGTAATAAACACATACTATCAATTACCTACGTATCATTTAATTAAATACGTAATTAAAAATTACTTTTTTAAAACCCTCGCACAGCTGACACTTATAAATCATACGCACTTTTATACATATACAGACACACATACATATATACAATGTAATATATATATACACATACTCTCACACTCACATTTATCAATATTTACTTTTAACTTATAGTACACACACGTCCACAAAGAAACATATATCACACCTCCTCCTACTTTTTGGGACTGTATAGCACATGTTTATATTATATTATATATATATAATATATATACAAGTCATAACAACGAAATATGGAACAATCCAAAATAACGATTATTACTTCATTTCAATTTACCTTAAGTTAAAGGCTGTCGATAAAAACAAAAAAAAAACATTTCACCACATTTTTCCCTCGTCTTCTTTAGTTTGTGTTTCGGGGCCCCGTTCTTTTTTCTTTTTGTTTGTTTTTTCTTTTTTTTCTTTTCTTTTTTTTTTAAGGGGGGGCAAAGATATTTTGACTGGTGGACCGACTCCAGAAGCCGTACCCCCACTTTATGACCATTTTTAACTTTTTCTTGCTCCGACCTCGACACACACTGTGTTCGTAGGACTGTTTTAAAAAGCTGTTAAATAATCCAGTTGAATTATTGATGGACGTCGAAAACCACTTTAATATCTCTTAATGCATTTGTAAAGTGTCCAACAGTGGTTTTGATGTGGCCCGCTTAAAGCATAAAATTTACCCAGCTTCTATCGCTTCGCCTTGGGCTTTTCTGTAGAGGGAACACCTAAAAATATTACACCGCCATTGTTTTCACACTGCGACTTCTTTTTTTATGTAGATAAGAATGAGAAAAGGGAAAAAAAAAAACTTTGTTTATTACCAACATTTTAGATTTTTACAATATTTTCTTATTGCACTTATTCATGTGTAATGACATTTAAGGTATCTTTAATATTTATTTTTGGCTGCAGATTTATATTTTTTTACATATTTTTAACGAGACTCGCTTTTTTTGTTAACTTTTCACTAAAGAAAAATAAAGCAATTGTTTTGCTTGTAAAATATAATATATGACGAAATTTATGGATAGTGAGGTAAGGTATTTATTTAACACGCGCACGGTTATTTTTGTATAGTTATTTACTTAGCATAGTTGAGGCACAAGGCTGGAAGTATGGGAGCACTCAGTGAGAATCGAACTCCCTACCAATAGTCTACTAATCCAGCTTGCTAACCATTACACCATGTGAGGTGCCCATTATGTTGTTGTGTAGGTATTGATAGAAAAACCATCCTAAAATTATTGGGTTCTACTACGAGACGATTCATGAACCCGTTGTTACAGCGGTCCATGATGATAATGTATAGTATTTAGAAAGTAGTGAAAGATTCTAATTAATTTTTATCTTCGTTATCGAGAATTTGGATGATAAAAAATATCAATATAATTTATCAATTATCATTCAGTTGCAAAATGGACTGGAAACTGATATATTCTCCAAGAGAGAGCATTTTAAAACATATGTCACATTAAAATCCTCATCAACCGTAACCCAGCTGCAAAAACTGGCTACGGTTGAGGGGGGTTTTAATGTGACATATGTCTTTTCTTTTTCAACTTTTTTTGTCAAAAAAAATTTACGAGTATAATCTTGGAATTTTTTTTTAACCCATAACTCATTTTCTTTTCCGAAAAGAAAAAGATCTGTTTAGATTTCTTTTGTTTAAACTTCAGGGAAAAAATTCCTTCTCCATATTCTTCCTGATTATTCAAAATATGAAACTAGGTAAAAACGAAATACATTATTTTGTGACAATAGGAGAGAGAGCTTTCTTTTTTTTTTTAAGAGCGATGATTTTATAAAAGAGAAATATGGATGCTCATTGCTGTAACAATTAATAACTTTCACAAAACGAGTCTGTGTTGATTTACAATGATTGTCCTGGAAATCAAAATTTGATAAATTCTGAAGTGTAACTGAATTGATGTTTTACAAAATATTACATTTGAACTTTTCAATATTACAATTTAAATGAATAAGTTTACTACCCACTAGGGAAGCAAATGAGTCTCATAGACCATGGATTTGGTTTCTTTGTTTAATCAACCTTTGCAGGTTATTTAATGCTACATCCATCCTCGTTGAAGAACAGTAGTGATTCTATTTAACCCATTACTAGAGGTATTAGGGGGTTCTTAGCTTTCTCAAGGGTGTTAATATGAAAGTGAATCCAGCAGTGCAACTGTAGTTCAAACCCACTTACTACAATATTGCAGAATATTTGTCACTACACCATGGGATCCCACCACAAAACCATTCATGAGTTCAGGCATAAATCTTACAGACTATTTCATACCTTATTGGCTGTAAATCTTAACTATAATAGAAATCCTATTAAATACAGAAATATTTTATTATAAGTCACAATGAAGGGCAGATTTTGCTCTCTAGCCTTAGTTGGCAACCAGAGTTAAAAAAAAAAAATAAAAAAAGCAACTCTGAATTAAAAAAAAAAACACTGGTTTCTGGTCATACCTGCTCATGGAAAAACTTGAGAATAAACTCTGGTTGGCAACCAGTTTAGGAGAAAGACAATGGCAAATTCAAACCTCTCCTGCCTTGTAGTCATACTCATTCATGAAAAAGGATTTAGGAGTAAAGTATGAGGATAAAATCTGAAGCTAAAGTCCCTAAAACAGTTCACTGTCTTCAACTTCATTCTGATAACCTCTGTAACAATACTGGAACCCAGCTTATTCTTGGAATAAATCAATGGTTTGTGGAAGGGAGCTTTACTACGTCGATGATTGCCTGTCCTCCTGCATACCACACTGCCAAAGCCTGTATACTGGGAAAAAAACAAGATTTTCTAACAACAGATCCATTGTCGTTTAAGATTAATGAATCAGAAGTCAATATCATTCCAAGAATTGTCTGGACTGACAAATTCATTTTTGTTTTTATCTACTAACTGATTACCCATCTGACTACTGAGCAGGCTCATCACAGCTTAACCTCAGTGATCTAATTAGGAATTAATGCTTTTACTATGACTTGATTACCCATATTTACCAACCCCTCTGCTCGGGCAGGATATGACACAAGATGAATTTTTAAGCGGAGTTTAACAGGTTTGAATTCAGAGTTTTCCTCCTCCTAGACTAGTTGCCTCACCAAGGCTGAAGAACCTAGTCTGCCCAACTATTTATCCATAGCTGGAGGGAGAATAATTGGATTCAAACCTTTCCCAAGGGTATTAGTGCTATGTGATATGCAAACAGTTTTGTCCAGGATTTGAACTCGTGTCGCCATGTCCATTTCCTACGATGATAACCATTACACCATAGGCACCTCCAAAAAAAATCTATGACTTGATTACAAGTCCTTTTTGTTCTTGTGATTCTGTTTTCTTCAAGTATAGAATCTGTGTAGATGTCATGTTCACATGTTCCAGGTAGCGTCTACAAAGCTGTAAACCAGACAAATGCCTAAAGAGAGATTAGTTGGTTGGTTGGGATCTTTATGGCATTGCTATATATTGACCCTCAACCGAGCCGTCAATCAAGAGATGCACCTGTGTAAATAAGCGGAAGAACAGTGGAAGCAGGTGGGCATTAGACAATAATATAACCAGGTGCCCAGACGGTTCAAGTCAGTTGAAGATAAGATGCTGAAGTGAGAGCCAGCGGCAGACAGAGGGCTTTGGGCCCTCAGTGACCCACGGTTGAGCAAAATGCTGCTATAGTCAAGAGGGGAACTTGGGTCAATATTGCTGTCTATCCTTGTCTCTATCTCATCTCTCACACACAACCAACATCAACCCTTTCGAGAATAAAGTGTGAGAGATATATTTTTATAAAGAGGTGTATTCATTCGTTTATTGAAGTTCGTATATTATGTTTGATTATGTCTCTGCTTATATTTTTATTACATCTATACAACAGCATATCAACCCTTGTAGTCTATTTAATGCCAAATGTTGTTTATACATATATATTAAATATATATCATTTGTAAACATTTATTTTATAGATAACATTTTTAAATGAGCAAAAGTTGACTTGTCTCCACACAGTTAAATAGTTTCAAGTATTGCTATGTAACACTAACAGTTCTATTTAACCTATAGACAGGACCCTAACAGGTATTACCACTCCATTGTCCAGTCAACTGGGGCTGTAGAATACACCGACTACATCTCTGCAAAGGGGTAAGACCTCTCCTCAACGAGTGTCCTGGATATGATACTAAACAATCTCATGGTGAGGTTCCAGTAATGCTGGAGCATTGGGGAATATGGAACACCCCTTCATTGCCATCACTCCCAGGTCCACTCTGGCCTGGAGCGGAAGCACCTATCTATGGGTCAAATAGAACTAAACTGCATACTTATGCTAAACTGAATTACTTGAAACAGAAATGTTTTCACATGTAAACTGCATACTTATGCTAAACTGAATTGTTTGAAATAGAACTGTTTATGCCAGCCTTATCTACGCAACTGTTCTTTTTGCAATTGGTATCCGTTTGAAAGCCAATTATGGAACCAGACACATGCTAAAAAATATAGAACTCAAAATCTTAACACACAGTTGTTTAACCAATCAAATAGAAAATCAAGTGGGGTCAAAGAGAATTTGTTGAACAAGAAACCAAAATCAAAAGAAATTTCTAGTTACAAAGTCTTCTCTGTGTCTCTTTTATGCAACTCAAATTATCTACAGTAAATTGCAGCATACAAGTTGACTTTTTAATCCTGAGAAAAGTTCTACAAAACAAGAGGTCAACTTACATGGCAGGACAAGAATCCAAACTTTTACCGCAGAGAGGTCAACTTGTGGAACAGTTCTCCTAACAATCAATCTACATCACCTATCGTAACTCCAGCAGACTGCCATAAACATTTCCAACTTGAACTCATATTTTGAGAAATATATTTAACAAATCAACATAGATTAATATAAAATCATAAAAATTAGTATAAATTAAGTATTATATTAACGCTATATCAGATGCTGTTTCCAACAGCTGATGCACTGACTGTAAATACTGACCAGAACACCATAGCATCCAAGTGGCCAGTCAGACAACTACAGTATATTGTTTATCTGTATAATTTCATGATAGTGCAATAGATTGTGAATTCATATGAATATAAGCTCTTATATGTAAGATTTGTATGTTTCATATCTTCTCGTAGTCGGCCTACTGTATTTGGGCGGTGGGGTCGACCTATACAACAGATATTGGTCAAACCCAGAATTTTAAGTCAAAAATCTTGAGATTGGCTTATATGCCAGATCAACTTCTACATGGCAATTTACAGTTAAAAATTTCTAGTTACAAAGTTTTCTCTGCATCTCTTTTATGGAACAAAAATTATCAACCACAGTGTGATGATGGAGGAAAAATGGATTTTATATAACAGCTAGAAGCAGTCCATAAAGTGGATGAAGTAGCAAAACACTTCTTCATCCTGAAGTTTCATCAACAGTAGATAATGATAACTCAGTTTTTTTGGCAAGCAAGTAGGATCATCTACAACTTCTAGTAAAGCCATCACATCAGAGAAATCTCACAAGGAAATCAATAAAATTCACTGAGAACTATGACATTTATGCCAAAGTTTGGTCTTTCTAAAAGATTGTAAATATAATAACCTCAAGATGAGGACACAAGTTCAAGTAGTTGGTGCTGCTGTTAAACATATGGGTAAATAGTTGGACAGACAGGGTCCTTTTTGCCTTGGAAAGGTAACCAGTCTAAGAGAAGGAAAACTTTAACTTCTATACTCATGTTCAAGCACCAGCCACTGAAGATCAATCAAGGACAATGAAAGAAAAAGATAATTAATAGAGAAAAATGAAAACAAAAAAATGTACAGACAAACAAGAAGAATCAGACAAGGTCAATGGAGAATGAAAAGAAAAAAAGAGTACTGAAGGGAATGTTGCAGAACCTACAGGTGTTTAAAGGGGAACCCTTGTCTTTGCAAGACTGGTTAGAAGCTTTGCAGAAGAAGTGCTTAATATTAGGGCTATCGGATGAAGAACTAGTACTGCTGGCCAATGACAGGTTGGTGGGGTCAGCATAAAAATTCATTGGAGGTCTATGCGAGCAGACACCCCTCCCACTAACTTGGGAGGAGTTAAGGAGAGCCCTCGTAAGGCAGTTTAGTGAAGAACTGCTATTGAGGCCATGAGGGCCCTCATGAGATTAGAACAACTGGAGGGGGAGAGAATGTTACAGAATTAGGAGAGTGATAGAGTAAGCTGGCGGCCTTGGCTTACCCTGATGACTTAGAGAGAGGTGTCATCCAAGCCCAATTAACTGAGATTTATGTTGAGGCTCTCCAGGAAGGAGAAATGAGGAGAGACGTGATAAAGGCACCCCAACAGGCTGGAGGAGGCTATAGCCCTGGCCTGGTAGAGTGAGATGATCTGGGAAAGAGTGAGAATGGATAGGTACAAGGACTCAAAGAGAGCTCAGAAGCAGAGTGATGTAGCAAGGGCCAGGGGGAGAATAAAGACCTATGAAGGGGACACTGAGGAATGGGAAAAAGAAGCAGACCCTAGGAGAATGGAATGATCAGTGAGGCACAGATTTTACCCACTCACCTGGGAAGGTATGGACTGGTGTCTGGAGGTGTGGGTATGAAGACCACATATCAAAAGATTGCCCGATGAGGTAGGGAGTATTCTGTGGATAAAGTGTGAGAGATGTGGAAAGAAGGGCCATGAGACCAGGTGGTGTGGGTACTCAAAAGGAGGCCCAGGAGGACCAAAACTCAGAAATCTGACACACACTAAGAACCTGGGAAATGGAAAAGGGGCCACCCAGAGAAAGTAAGGTGTAGGGTGGTCTCCGCTAAGAACAAAAGATAGAGCTTGTTGGAAGAGAGATAGGTCAGAGATGAATGTGGACAAATCTGCAGGGTGTTAAGAGAGAGAAGAGTCTCCTTCTCAGTCTCAAACCCAGTTGGGAGATGAAGAAACAAGAGGAAATGAGCAAAACCCACCATTAAAACTGTTGTATCGTGGTAAGGAAAAGATACACAGTGAAATCAAGTTAATTGTTTATTAACTTGAGTGGTATAGTCCGACTAGTATTATAAGCCTTGCACTGTTGGTGTTACATCTGAAGTTGGTCTTACTACTGACCTACGTCCTTCAGAGCTATCACTCTGCTTCTCTTTCTGCTTCCACTTCACCATGCTTAAAAGACACAGCATCTTTTATACTTCCACGATACCCGAAGTCACATGGTACGAGCCACTATACAACAAAAACTTGAGTTGAAGGGGGCAAAACAGGTATAATCCCCAATGAAAAAAGAACGAAAGGATACCCACCCTTAGATTAGTTCAGGGATGGATAGGTGATAAGCCCATAGAGGCAGTGGTGGTGGCTGGTTGCAGATGTTGTTGTGCATGGAAGGGCTCCTATGTGAGGCGACATCAGCGATTATAGCTAAGACTAAGTCTTAGGGTGCGGTCACAGTCATTAGTTGAGAAGTAAAAGAAAATACAGGCTACCTAAAGATTGCTATTTTTGCATTTCTTGCAGAAATGGGCCCCAGAATATTATTAGCAGTATTTATGCTGATGAACATAGTAGGAGCCTGAAAACGCAGCCAGAATATGATTTTTAAGAAGACAAGTGTAACCATTACCTAATTGAAATAGTTGATCACCTTAGTGATCGACCTGAAGCCTTATAATATACTAGTTGATGAACTAGGTGATCAGGTGACTAAGTTAGAGCGTGTGAGAGCTCAAGTTGCCCAAAAATTTTTTCATCATGCAACGTGTGAAAGCACGTGCGATACCCAGCCCTCATCAGCCGCCAACCAGGGTGATAACATTTCTAGCAAGCCAAGAATTTAGTGGCCCAAGGGTAATCAGATAGCTACTTGGATAAACTTTGACCAGGAGATTTCTTTTTGCTCACCATCCATCTTAAGGGCCCCATTGATCAACAAATAACATCTTTCTGCAGAATTATATATGACGTTTTTAAGGAGTGCTTTGGTGCAATAACACATAAAAAAGATAAAACTGAAGAAAAATGAACCGAATAGATGACGGATATAGAAGGGATTTTAACACGAATGAAATGCATACGGAACCACCATTCCTGTGTGATTATGCAACATCAAGAAACAGTTGCTATGACATCAATGGCCAAAAGTTAACACGTTTTAAAATCACAAACAGCACTAAAATGAAGATGAACAAACGTCCAATGTAATCTCTGCTTTTAGTTGATCTGGCGTGTATATATATATATATATATATATATATTTTAAAATACCCTGTCTGGTGGCAAAAGCTGCTTGGTAGTAATGAGGATTACCTTAGATTATTGTATTCTTTCAACCAAGATACCACTGTAATGAGATATCAGTGGGAGGAGATGGATAATTATCTGAAAGGGGTGGAACTATTGCAGACTAGAAGTAAGAGAGCAGTTATACCCGTAATGAGAAAAGCGTTAAGTGTACTGTTTAGAATGGTAACTGAGAGAGAAATTGAAATAGTGAGAAGATTAGAGAAGGTAGAAGGTAATCAGAAAATTTTGGCCCAGGCAGCCAGGGAAAGTGTATTAATATTAAATGTAACAAGGATGGATTTGGCTAAAAATAGAGGCTGTAAAAATGAATTAATAAGTGAGAATCACTTATTGAGTGGGGAGGTAGCAAATATCTCAGAGACCTTGGAAAGGGAGTTTCAGGAATTAAGTTGCTTTATGCAACAATATTTTCAGTTAATGATAATCGCTAATAGAGTAAGACAGACCGGTCAGTCCTTGATTATTTTATAAGAACATGTGAGAGCACAGTTGGATATGTTATATTTGGGGCACTTATTGCCTAGCATAATAACACCAGGTCAACTGAGAGAATTATTACTGAAAATACAAGCCAAATTACCTCATCATGTAAGATTACCAGTAGATTCTGTGAAAGAATTATAGAAATATTATAGTGCATTGGGTAGTACTACTATATTAGAAGAGGATAAATTACTAGAATTAGTGTCTCTACCCTTATTGGAAAGGGGGAGCATGTTTGAAGTGTATGAGGGGATAAACTTACCCATCCTATTTCCCCCGGTTGAGCAAAAACATGGAATAGGGGCTAAATATAAGGTAGAAGCAAAATTCTTGGCTTTGAATCCAGAGAGGAATAAGTTTGTTGTTGTCCTGGGAGGAAGCGAATAGGTGTAAGGTTGACCACCTGGGGACATGTGGAGCCACTAGCCCTGTCTATGTAACGGGAAGTAATAATTGTGTGTGATTGAGTTATTCAGAGGGGACAAGGGGAGGATTGAGGAGAGTTGCCAGAGAGAAGTATTAACTGATACCATGTTACCTCAAGTGGTGAGTATAACTGATGGAGTTTGAGTGTTGACAACCCGGGTGGCACAAGAGCTACCGTAAGTGTATGAGGGAAAGCCCACTAGAACCATAAGGATAATACCTCCATTGACCATGGTTCATCCGCCCATGGAGAGCTCCGCGTCAGGATCCTTTCTTCATTTCCCCTCATTTTATCGAACTGAGGAAAAGTATGAGGAGAGAGAGACTCTTATGAAATGGGTATAAACACTTAAGTAGTTGGGAAGAAGTGTGGGAACCTTTAACCTAGAAATTTCCAGATGTAGCTTTGAGAAAAATACCTGAACTTTTAGTTCTAGTGGAGAAAAGGAATTTTGGGTGGTTATCGAAAGAACTTAGTAGAATGACAGGGGAAATTTCGATATTCCGGAGTGATAATAAGCTGGTCCACCATAATAGGGATATTCATTGTAGTAATAGTAGTGTTATCAGCCCAATAAGCACTAATGTTATGTACGAGAAAAATATTCAACCCACTGCTGAGAGATATGGACACTGGAGAGGAAAAGGTGGAAATAGAAGAGGAACCTCTCTTAGACCAGGCAAATTTGGCTACTACTGATGTTGCAGCTGAATCTAAGATAGAAGATTCAACTGCTGAAAAAAAAAAGACTTTCTCCCCAAAGAGGGAAGTTAAAAAAAAAAAGAGAGAGAAAAGAGAATGCTGAAAAAATGCTGAAAAAGGCTGTAATGTTGTAATTATGAAACAAAGTCAAGAAAAGAGAATTGGAAAAAAAGGTGATTAAAAAAAAAATTTCAAGAAGATGAAACTGGAAACAAAAGAGATTTTTGTAAATTGTAGTGATCTTGATGAGTAATTAGTAAGAGGACGATAAGAACCCAGATAGTCAGGCACAAGGCCCAATTGCATGAAGTTTTTTTTCTTTTTGCATGATGTGAAACAGAAAAGGACTTTTTACAGAACTTTTGATTCTATAGCATGCTTAGTCTTTATTTTTTTATTATTGATTTGTGTTCTTATAACTAAAGAACAAGAAAAAGAATGAAAATGGATATAACAGAGCAGATTGGGGCTATGGAGTCAAGCCTAATAGATTTAATAATAGAAAGGAATATACAGCATGGATTTTAGAAGATTGAGTCAGTACGCTGACAAATTGAGAATGAATGTTCTTTTTTATTTGAAATGAATAGAAAATAGGAAAAGAAGAATGTTTTTCTAAAAAAGCCAGAGATGTTGTTTTATTTTTATAAAGCAAGGATCAATGAGCAGTGCGGATTTTAAAAGAATAAAATCAGTACATTTCTTTTTTTCTTGAAGAGTGATATAATATATTATTAAATGAGAAAGAAACGAGAAATATTGTTTAATTTTTGACTAGCAGAAAAAAATACAAAAACATATGGAATTGATTTTTCTAACCAAAGAAAGAAAGAAAGAAAGAAAAGCTAAAACGGAGAGACCGCAAGTCAAAACAATGATGAGCAGAAAGTAGGGCCATGAAGAAATCAGACAGGTGCAGGCCGATTGTTTTATGGAAAAAAAAAATCAAACTTTGAGAAATCGAAATTTTTTATTTAATTTTGGAAGTAAGTAATCTTATGCTGTATGAATCACGTGATGAGAAAGTACCACCCCCTGCCGAGAGGAGGACACAGAGAGATATCATGACGGTAAGAGGGAGGGAAGCCCAACCCCACTGTAGCAGTCATAGCAGAAATTGTATGGAGACAACCAACCTCTCCTCAGTTGCGGTAATAGAGAGCAACAGTGAATGGAATTAATTGTTGAAGATTAATTAAGGAGAATTGATGAGATACATCTACTTGGGAATTAAAGAAATAATTATATAAACTCAGTTTTTGCCAAAAAGCAAGAGAGAGTTGGAATTAGTTGTGGAGTTGAGATCAAAGCAGGAAGAAGCTCCTTGCACTAGATTTGGAATAACAAGATCCTTTCAGATCTCTGTTGTTTCAACAAGCTAAAGGAAAGAATTAATGAAATGCATTGAGAATACTTAGTGGGTCTAGGTGAGGAAGGCTGACCGTGGACTTAGACTGATTCCTGCAAGAAAGGGGCTAGATTCTGAGACATTCTGCTTCGTATTTATGGGGAATAGAACATTGAAATACCAACATTCATTTTTGTAACTGTTTATTGTTCTTTTTCTGACTAAAGACATTATTGTTTTATTATTCAACTCTGTGTTTGCTGTTCTCTGGACTTCAACTTTTTATTATCGAATGATCAACGGTACCATTATTTCTGCTTTTGGTATAAACACTTGATCCAGTTGTCTGGATCTAAGAATTATAAACTTGAGCAGACAACTGGTTCAGCAGGGATTTAATCTCAGCTGTTGATTGGTCGAGTGAACAGCAGGGTAACAAGTAGTGAAGAACAAGAATAAGAGTCAAACAAGATCAATGGAGAATGGAAAGAAAAAAAACAGTAATAAAAAACAAGAAGAAGAGGCAAATAAGATCAGTGTAACAAAAAAAAGTAAAGAAGATCTAGAAAAAGGGCTGAACAAGATCAATGGAGAATGAAAATAAAAGATTAAAGAAAAACAAGAAGAAAAGTCAAACAAGATCATTGGAGAAGGAAAAGAAAAAAGAAAAACAAAAAGAAGAGCCAAACACTATCGATGGTGAATGAAAAAGAAAAAGAGTAAAAAAGAACAAATGCCAAATAATGTCAATGGCGAGTGAAAAGAAAAAAAGTTAAGAAAACAAAATGAAGAATCAAAGAAGATCAATGAAGAATGAAAAGAAAAAAGAGTATAAACAAGAACAAGAACAAGACTGATAGCATTTCACATAGCACTAATACCCTTGGGAAAGGTATGAATCCTATTATTCTCCCTCCAGCTATGGGTAAATAGTAGGACAGACTGGGTTCTTCAGCCTTGGTGAGGCAACTAGTCTAGGAGAAGGAATACTCTGAATTGAAACCTGTTAAACTCCGCTTAAAAATTGACTTTGTGTCATACCCTGCCCGAGCGGAGGGGTTGGTAAATATGATAAACAAGAACAAGAAGAAACTTTAAAAAAATCAACGGAGAATGAAAACAACAGTGTGAGGAAGAATGAGATGACTCACAGAAGATTAAACAAGAATCAAAAAAAAAAAAAAAAAAAAGGGAGAAAATTCAAACAAGATCAATTGAGAAAAAAAAAGAGTAAAAAGACCAAGAAGTCTCAGACAAGATCAATGGAGATTGAAAAGAAAAAAAGAGTAAAGAAGAAGAGTCAAAAAAGATCAATAAAGACTGAAAAAAAAAGAGTAACAAAAAACAAGAAGAACCAAACAATATCAATGGTGAACGAAAAGAAAAAAAGGGTAAAGAAAAACAAGAAGGCTCACACAAAATTAATGTAGAATGAAAACAAAAAAAGAGGAAAGAGGAGAAAATTCAAACAAGATCAATGGAAAATAAAAAGAAAAAATGAGTAAAGTAGAACAAGAAGAATTAAAGAAGACAAAAGGAGAATGAAAAAGCAAAAAAGAGTAAAGAAGAACATGAAGAGTCAAACAAGATCAATGTAGAATGAAAAAGAAAAAGAGTAAAGAAGAAGAAGAGTCAAAGAAGACAAAAGGAGAATGAAAAAGAAACAAGAGTAAAGAAGAACAAGAAGAGTCAAACAAGATCCATGGAGAATGAAAAAGAAAAAAAGAGTAAAGACGGAGAGTCAAAGAAGACCAATGGAGAATGAAATGCAAAAAAGAGTAAAGAAGAAGAAGAAGCAGAAAAAGAAGAGTCAAAGAAGACCAATGGAGAATGAAAGCAAAAAAGAGTAAAGAAGAACAAGAAGAGTCAAGCAAGATCCATGGAGAATGAAAAAGAAAAAAAGAGTAAAGAAGAAGAAGAGTCAAAGAAGACAAAAGGAGAATGAAAAAGAAAAAAGAGTAAAGAAGAAGAAGAGTCAAACAAGATGCGGGGAGAATAAAAAAAAAAGAGTAAAGAAGAAGAGTCAAAGAAGTCCAATGGAGAATGAAAAGAAAAAAGAGTAAAGAAGAACAAGAAGAGTCAAACGAGATCAATGGAGAATTAAAAGAAAAAAAGAGTAAAGAAGAAGAAAAAGAAGAAGAGTCAAAGAAGATCAATGGAGAATGAAATGCAAAAAAGAGTAAAGAACATGAAGAGTCAAACAATATCAATGGAGAATGAAAAAGAAAAAAAGAGTAAAGAAGAAGAGTCAAAGAAGACAAAAGGAGAATGAAAAAGAAAAAATAGAGAGAGAGAATATCATCATCAATTCTAATATATTTTCAATAAGAACTTAAACACTTTAACTATGAGTGAGTTAATGATTTAACAGCATATAAACCCACCAAGGATTATTTTATACCAAGTAGTTAGGGAATTCCTTTCATTATACTTTTAGCTGTACATTTTTTGTGTAGTTTCTTAAGTGGTTTTTTTGCACACAATAAATTAAATATTCCTATGGAAAACAAATAATTTGCTAAAAGATCTATTTGACCCATAAATTGGACTCTAACAGGTCCTACCACTATGGGTCAATGGATCTAAGAGTAATGGTAATGAAGACGTACTCAACACTACCCTGAGCTCCTGAACTGGAGACTGATATAGTTTAGTGTCATACCCAGAACACCATATCTTTTTTGGTAGGTGAGGGCTGTCTTACCCTTCAGCTGTGGATAATGCAACATATTCTAAGCCCTTTAACTATGATTATGATAGTATTTGGCTAAATTTCTTAGATGAGGAATTATTATTTAACCAATTCAGACTACTGTCTTCATCTTGGTCTTTCTACTTACATTTTGGTCAAGTCCTTCTTCAGGTGTCTTTTGTCATCTTCAGTGAATTTCAAGCGAAACTCTTTATTCAATCAAAAAAAAAAAAAGAGTAGACTTATCATTCCACTGTACTTCAGAGTATCTCACATCAGTTATTATTGCCCTTGTAAAGTGACTTCTATTTCTACTAGGCCTGGACCGAGGGATTGAACTGGAAGGTGGTAATATTTACATTACTCACATGATTCAGACCATTATACTTATCTTGGCTGTTATAATGTTTTAACCGCTGTACCTTCACAGTCCTTCTACAGTTGACGTTTGCTCTAGGGCATGAAGATAAAGGTTAATTGGCTAAGGGCTTCTCGTTGGAATTTACCTGGAAATCCTGAGTTCAATCCCTGGGCCCAACTCTAGCAGAAAGAAAAGCTACATTACACAGACAAATTAAATGATACAAGATATTACAAAGCATAGACAGCTGAATGAGAACAGTTTACTCTCATGGAATAAATAAAAGATTTGTCTTTTATTTGACACCTCGGACACAGCCAGGATGTGATGCAAGATCAATTTTTAAGTGAAATAGTACAGCTTGTTTGAATTCAGAGTTTCCCTTCTTATAGACTGGTTGCCTTTCCAAGACAAAGGAGCACAGTCTACCCTACTATTCACTTATATACTTAGCATAACATTTATCATCATAGATAATGGAATCAGAAACATAAGTTCAAATTCTGGATATGACCATTTGCATTTCACTTTGTGCTAATACCCTTGGGAAAAGCACAAATCCATTTGTTCTTCCCCATAGGCATGGGTAAATAATAGGGCTGACTCAGCTCTTTAGCCTTGGTCAGGCAATTAGTCTATGAGAAGGAAAACTCTGAATTCAAACCAGCTGTACTCCACTTAAAAATTGACCATGCGTCACATCCTGTCCGTAACAGAGGGGCTGAGTAAATGTATACCCATCATTGAAGGGTGAAAAAAAATGTAACAAAAAACATGTATGAAGTTTTTATAATCAATACATAAAAAGCAACACAAAAAATAGTGTTTCCGCTTTTATTATTAAAATTTGTCTATTCATTCAAATTCTTCATAATTGTAAGCAAAGAGGGGCCCACCTCGTGATCTCTAGCTTAATGATCTGTCTCCGAGATTTGAAAATAATTTTAAAGCAATTCATGTACCAAATTGAAGAGTTAAATGTAAATTTTCTCAAAAAAAAAACAAAAAAAAAAAAAAAAAAACCATTCAAGTTCCAAAATCAGAAATGGGTCATGAATATGAGACAAAATAGTGCAACTAAAGATTCTTAAATCAGGGTTCAATTCACACAAAAGTAAAAGGGTGTGCTGAATAATTGATTCTAAATGATTTTATCAAATATGGTCATCCATAGATTAAGAAAATTTTTTTGAATTTTAAAATGCTTATTACAAAAATTAATTCAATATTTGTTCAAGGAACATCACAAAAATAATTCATTTCCATGAAAACTACAAAGAGATAAAGGGTGTACAATAATACAGTTGAGTAGAGCATATTTTCAACTACAAAACATTATATTTCCATATAGTTATCACCAAAGGACATTAGGCTACATGCCATACATATAAAAGGTTCACTGTAAAAGTAATGCCTCCAATTTTATGTTGGCCCACAATATAAAAGGCATATGTTAATGGTATGGCAGTAGAGCTTGAACTTTTCCACAAATAATCCAGAATCTTTTTTTTTTTGCCTATTATTGACAAATAGCAGCCAAGTGACATTCTGGCAAAATGGTGTCTAACAAGAAAGTAGAGCTGTACCATTGAACTCCTCTACACATAAAAAATGACACCCATTTGCTGGTTGAATGTATATGTATTTACCCAACCCCTCTGCCACCAGCAGGATGCAATGCAAGGTCAATTTTTCAAGCAGAGTATAAGTAGCTTTGAATTCAGACTGGTTGCCTTACCAAGGCTGGAGAACCCAGCCTGCCCGATTATTTACCCATAGCTGGAGGAGAGAACTGATGGATGTATGCTTTTTCCCCAAGCGCATTAGTGCAAAGTGAAATCCAAACAATCTTGCCTAGGATTTGAACATAGCTTGCTAAGTTACACAATTTGTACTTGGCTGAAATTATGGGCCAACCAGAGTAAGGTGGTGGGTAATTCATTTCAGCTGTCAACCCATAAAATGAGGAATCAGTTCACCTGTAGTAATTGAACCAGTGAAAGATGGACTACATGAACAACAGTTTCCTAATAATGTCATTGCTGCAGTAAAAAATTGGGTTGCCTCCACTGGTGATGATTTTTAGGAGTACAGTATGCAGGCTTTTGATCATAGCTGACAAAAAAATCATAACTAATGGGAGACTATTGTTTTATTTTATCCATGATGTCATTGTGCACTCAGCATCTTATAGTTTCCATGTAAATAAATGAAAAGCATTACTTTTGAAGTATTCCTCATATAGTAATAGTTTTAACAAACCATAGTCAGTAATTTTTTTATCTTAGAAATTCACCAAACTTTTTGTGAAGAAATACATTTACTTATACATACCAAAAATATGATTGTGTAACAGTCCAAAAGTATGTACACCTTATATACCAGGGAGAATCAAAAGTTTGGTACTATTATGGTAACATTCTAGTTTTTTTACAAACCTTTTTTTTGCTTAGATCTAACACAAGGCTGAATGAATGGGGCATCCAATGAGACTCGATCTCACTTTTGCAGTTTTGCTAGTAAAGCTTGCTAACCATTACACTACCCAAGGTGCCCAGTGCTAGTTTCTGATGAATATGTCATGTGATTGACACAGTTGAAGCCATGGGAGGAACTCACTGCTTAATTTGGTTTCTTTTTAATGGCATATCAAACTTCACAGGTCAAAGCCATTCTGGTAGAACAACAGTGATACGATATAACTCATAGCTGCGGCAGGGATAAGAAGGTTCATACCTTTCTCAAGGGTATTAGTCCAAACCATACTGGACATTGGCATAATGGTTAGAGTGTTTGCCAATGGTCCGGGAGACCTGGGTTCAATCCTAGGTCGAGTCATACCAAAGACTCAAAAAATGGTACTTGATACCGCCTTGCTTAACACTCAGCATTATAAGGTACGGATCAAGGGTAAAGTGGAGCAATCCAGGAAAAGGAGTAGCACCCTCCCCTACACCTCGGTGTAGTAGCTATCAAAAAGGGAAACTTTGAGTCACCCTCGACTTCGGTTGCCAATTTTACTTACTTATTAGTCCAAAAGTGAACATAATAGCACGACAAGAGTCCGAACTTGCTTACTTTGAGGCCGCAGTCCTGCACTTTAGCCATTACGCTACAGGGACTCTTTCCAGTACTCACTGTCATTGGTAGTATCATGATAGTCAGCGTGTTGACATTTTATGCATTGCTTCGCTTCATGTGTGATTTGAAAGCTACACAAGTTAATGTGCAATGTAATCTAATTCGGGAACTTATGCTTTATGAGTGTGAACTAGGCTATAACGCCAAAAATATTTGTTGTATAAAAGGCGAACATGCAAATGACCAGATAGTTCAAGAAATTCTCCTTGGGTTGAAGAATGTCAAAGTACGCATAAAATCGTGGATTCTAAAGTCATGCTCCAAGTCATAAAGACAAATCTAGCGAGTAAGACTCAAAAAGTATCAAGCAAGCTCAGCATCGCACAGTATAATGTGGCTCACCACTTTCATAACCTCAGTAAAAGCATCTGTGACTGCTGAATTGTGCTTCATATACAACCAAAATATTGCAAAACTTTTGATTCATCCTTGTATATTTATGCAATTTTATTTTTGGTTACAGAGTTTCATTACTGTAGAGTTTGGTATTAAATAATAGCTAATAATATCAGTTTTTATTGTATAATGTTCCAGTAGAAATAATTAAATCCTGATACCTTATGTTCCTTTTTAACTCTTAAAACTAAGTAATTAGAAGTAAATCGTTGGCCTGTTCAAATACTTGAGCAGTACTGTATGTGAGGTGAGTATATATATATATATATATATATAAGCATCATTCAAAAAGTTCTAAGTCTCACACAGAAAGAACAGCCATAGCAGAAGGTTTTTGTTGTGGCAACACACAACCACATTCTTATAAAGATAGAAACATCTGGATTTCTGTCTTAATTTCCATACGAAAGTGAAAGGTATACAAATAATTAAAAAATTTTGTGAGGCTTAGAATTTTTTGAACGACTTTTGTTTAATATATATATATATATATATACATACAGACACACAATCACCCATAAATAAACATACCTCTAACAATTTTTTATGATTCTTTTATAACCCAAAGATGCCAGGATTTATTATTTCAAATGGAATATAATTGAATTAAAACGACTATCATTAGGTATTATTTACCAAAATCTATTACATAGAAACTGTACCCAAGAATACAATTGCCACAGGTCTATATTACAAAATAAAATTGTACAAATATATATATAAGTGTTGTACCAATTTTTGGACTGTTATATATTTATATTTTTTGGGTTACAGATATTCAATGCAGTAGAGCTTGGTAATAAATAATACCAAATAATATCAGTTTTTATTTTACAATATTTAACTAGAAATTAAATCCTGGTATCTTTGACGAAGAAGAAAATGAACTTTCATAAAAGAATTGTTAGGCGTTTACTTATAGGCAATATTATAGGTATAAAATTTCTTCAAAGGCTAAAAAGAAAAATATTTGAGATTTTAACTTAAAATTGAGCAGGAAGGTCTAATTTATCCAAAAAGCAAATAAAACTGGCATCCACAAGAACGCATCCACCAGAACTTTTGGAAGCAAAATTTTAGAAAGGACTTATTCTACCAACACTCCTCAGCTAATGGGCATATCTCAACGAAACTTAGCATGTGAACTTCTTTCACTACAGAGAATGTTTTAAAGGTATCTGTACATGGTAGGAGGGATGTAGTGACCTGCTTAAAAACTTGTTCCCAGAACATTTAAACTTAAAATTGATCAAGAGGGTCTGATTCGTCCAGAAAGTAAATGAAATTGCTATTTGGAACTTTTTGGAAGAAAATTTATAAAACAAGACTCATTCATACAGAAAGCAAAAAAAATGTACTATAGCATATTATTTTTTTATCCCACGTAATACCAGGTTCTTCTTCTAGCTATGTAAGATATATTACCTGTCCCATAATTGTTGTTACATTTGCATAAGAATTTCATACATCAAATGCAACAACTATTACAGGACTGTAAACTCAACTCATGAAATCAAGTGAAATTGTAAAACTATTTTATTTGAAAAATAACAAATTTAAAATAGATCTTTTCTTGCAGAAGTTTAAAACTACTTTTTTTAAAATTTTAATGTGTATTGTCTTAGCGTCTTAATGTTTATTACAAATATTTTCTTAAACTATTTGACAGCACCAAGTCTCTTTCAATCACAGAAAACAAACAAAAGAAAAAAAAAATCAACACGGACAAATTTTAATAAGAACTTAAAACAACATCTACAAGGTCTGTCCTAAACATATCCAGACATTTTTGAATATCTAAAGAACCAGTTATGTAGCAACCAATCAAAGGGGACCCTATGGCACATGCATGAACACTCTTCTGTGAGGTAACTCAGTTGGCGCTGAGATACCTGTGAGTGATCTTATGTAGTGTGTGACTGTTGTACACATAATAAGCAAGCATCTAGACTGTGTCTCATATGGGGGTGGGGGAGATGGGGCAGCATTATGTCATCTTGGTCCGTCAGTCCTCTCCCCACTTTCATTCCTGATTTGGCTCCTTACAATTTTTTGCCATTTTTCAAAATCATTGTTGAAGCACTGAATTTACAGGCAGGATGTGACAAATTTAAAATGGTGGTACATCCATGCAGAAATGCAGTGCTAAAAATAGCTTTGGAGAGCACTTTAGGCAGCAGGCAATGAACCTAACTCTTAGAAGGTGTTGCCTGGAGACGACAAGGACAGCCTCCTGAAGCTAGAATCATCAATTCTGAGAGAATCCTCACCCAATTGATGCTTTCTTGTTGAACAGGGTAATACCAAGTGCATTGAAATTCATAAAAGAGATTAAGGAAAACTGCTGATGGTAATCCTAAATGACTTTGTGGACTCACTTTAAAAGTAAAAAAAAAGCCATTGAGGTAAGTGTATGAGGTCTCAAGGAAAATACTTTGGAAAAGACTAAGGTGTCACTACACTAGATAGGCTATTTTTTCATTAATATAAATAGCTGGATTCTTTCTGGACAGACCCCGCATATATTTTTAGAAGAAGAAAAAAAGTTTGGCGAGCCATTTACAATGTTAAAATAAATAGTTTTGCTCTTATTGAAATTAAGGTATTTGAGTTTGTTTTTTTTTATATTTGTTATGAAAAAAAAAAAAAACCTTCAAAAGACTTAAACTGTCTGCTTTTAAAACCAGTGTAAGAAAAATATGAAAAAAAAAGAGTGTTTGGGGAAAAAAGAAAAAAAAAAAAAAAAGGCCATTTTTTTTAAAGAATAGAAAAATCTCCCCACCCACCCCATCCCACAAAAAAAAAAACTAATATCCACTCCCCTGATCCAACCAGTCTTTAGTTTGGACGAGCATCTCTTCCTTTGTTTAATGGCTGCATTCGAAGGAGGGCAGACTGTGAAGACAATCTCTGCAACTCTTCTACTGCACGGCTAGCTGCCGATGACGTCTCAGACGAAAGCCTCTGTAATTCTTCAACCGAACGTCGGGCTGATGAATGCGACAGCCTGTGTTGCTCTTCAATCATCCGTCGAGATGCAGGTGACAACCTTTGCTGATCACACAGCAGCCGAGCAGTTGAGGACTGTGTTGCCTCCGAGGACCCCAGAGATGCCTGCAGACTGTCTGATGACTGCTCAGGGGAGTTTGAACCCATAGATGACAGCTTCTGCAGCTCTTCAACTGTGCGTACAGCTGTTGGACTGACGCTGGTAGCAGCTGTCACAGATTGTAACATCCTCTGTGCATCTTCAAGTAGGTGTACATTGCTTGATGACAGCCGCTGCAACTCTTCAACGGTGTGCAGAGCTGTGTTTGATGACTGCAACAATGCACCGGCAGCTGCTGCTGACAATCTCTGTAACTCTTCCACAGTGTTGGAGGTGGAAATTATGGAATTACTTGCTTGGTTTGAACTTTCAAGATTAGAATGCGTCTTCTGATGGTTTTTCAAGTTTGTCTGGTGCCCAAATGCTTTCCCACAGTGTCCACAGACAAATGGCTTTTCACCTGTATGCACCCGACGGTGATTCTTTAAGTTAGTAATGTGCCCAAAACCTTTGTTGCAGTGACCACACACATACGGCTTGATGCCGGTGTGTGTCCTCTCATGATTACGCAAGTTTGTCTGGTGGCTAAATCGCTTACAACACATCGAGCAAGCAAATGGCCTCTCGCCTGAATGCACTCGTAGGTGATTTTTTAAATTCGTCTGGTGACTGAACGCTTTTGAGCACAGGGGACACTTGTGCGGTTTCTCTCCAGTGTGTGACCTCTCGTGATCACGGAGTCGAGCCCGAACAGGAAATGCCTTCCAGCAATAGGTGCAGTGGAAATGCTTGCGTTCGGAGGGTGTATCCTCATGATGAGTTAGGTTTGACTGGCGGGAAAATGCCTTGCGGCAAGTCTCGCATTTATATGGTTTGTCTCTTGCTTTGCCAGAATCAATGGCTGTGAGTGTAATGGCTGGTGTGAGTATTGGAGCAGCAGTTGTAGGGGGAGACTCAGAAACTGGGGTGGGTCTCTTTATATTGTTGCTGTTGTTATTGATAATATCAATAGTGGTAGTGGTGGTACTAGTGCTCTGGATAGTGGTTGGGGTGGTAGTCTCAACAATGATGGTAGAGGTGGGAGTAGGAGTAGTAGTACTACTATTGTTGTTGTTTTGGTGATGGTGATGATGGCCTTTAGAATTATGCAAGTGAAAAGTATTATTTCTTTGTTGTTGTTGCTGCTGTTGTTGTAGAGGTGTTGTGGTTATTGTGGTTGTAGTTTTATTGTGGCCATTGCTACAAAGGTCAAAATTCATCGTGTGACCCCCAGCTGGATTATAAATCGGTCTAGTTGCATCCATACTTAACAGGATTTTGTATTGATTTTTTCAAGAAAGTTTTCAGGTTTACAACAGAGGATAATCTTCAGCAATTATTATTTCAATAGATGCCAATAAATTCTTTAACGTGTTCTTGATCGGAAACGTAGGGCATTTCAATAAAAAAATAAAAAACTTCTTCAGTTGATGAATATTTTGGGGTATGTCAAAAAATTTTGCATTTCTTTATGGCTGCAATCATCTGAAAAAAAGAAAAAAGAAATTTAATTTCAAGAACAATTTATCCATGAGGTATAATTAAAAAGTATAGCTTTAAATTTAAAATAACAGATTTTTGATGAAACACAGGATTGTGCAAGTGCAGTACCCTCCATACTCACCAGATCTCGTTCTATGTGATTTTTTTTCTTGTTTTCTAAAGATTCATTTCAAGTGTATGTATTTATCGAACTCCTCCACCATGAGAAGGATGTGACACATCAATTTTTTAAGCAGAGTAAAGCTGGTTTGAATTTAGAGTCTTTCCTTCTTTTAGACCAACCAAGGCAAAAAAACTCAGTCTGCCTGACTGTTTTCCCATGGCTTGAGAGAGTACAGATGCCTTTCCCAAGATTTTTAATGTGAAGTAAAATGCAAACATCCTTGTCCAGCATTTGAACTCTGGCTGCCAATTTTGTTTGTCAATGGTCCAGGAGACCGGGGTTCAATCCCAGGTCGAGTCATACCAAAGACTCAAAATATGGTACTTGATACCTCCTTGCTTAACACTCAGCATTATAAGGTACGGATCAAGGGTAAAGTAGAGCAATCCAGGGAAAGGAGTAGTGCCCTTCCCTATACCTCAGTGTAGTAGCTACTGAAAAGGGAACCTTCTGGTCACTCTCGACTATAGTCGCCAACTTTACTACTTACCTCTTGATATTAATCGGCCCATTAGCATAATGGTTAGAGTGTGTGCCAATGGCTCAGGAAATTGGGGTTCAATCACAGGTTAAGTCATACCAAAAACTCACAAAATGGTATTTGAGGCTTCTTTGCTTAAAACTCAGCATGATAAGGTATGGATCAAGGGTAAGTGGAGCAATCCAAGGAAAAGAGTAACACCTTTCCATACACCTCAGTGTAGTAGCTATTGAAGAGTGAGCCTTCGGGTCGCCCTCGACTACAGTCGGCCAACTATATATATATATATATATATATATACATATGAAAGAGAAATAAAACCCAATTTGATGGAGTGTTTATTATATTACTCTCATATAATCCTCACATAATGATTCGGAAAATCTTTAAAATTTTTACTGGGGAATATTACAACTGTCAATGAGGTTATCATGGCAATGTAATTAGGAATCCTGATCATGATTGCTAATTATTGATTATTGCTAATGATATCATTAGCAATAAATAATAATTAAATGGTACATTAAAAACTAGTGAATGTTGAGTAATGATTCAGGTTGATGGAAAATCTAGGGAGCAATGTTAATTCTGCATAAAGATCCACAGACCTTCAGAGTGAAAAACTAAACTGCTTTTTTATTGAAATAAAAAATAACCAAATTATATAGCAATGAACACAATAGATATTCAAATTAGCCAACCATTATTTACACAACAGTTATGCAAACCAGAATTAGCTTCTACTGCTACCTTTCTTGGAGAAACTCCAAACTAGATATTAACAAGGAGAAGGTAACTCACAATCAACAAATATTTATATTAACTTTTAAAGATAAGTTTTTGTTATTCTGTTTAAACCCATGTCAAAGGAAGTGGAATAATTGTTTTGTTTTAATATCAACCTTGCTAGAAAAAAATGATACATTTCAAAAGGAAAAGGGTTAATATTTGTACTATAGGACTTGCTGTTTGGTGAGGGGTGATACTTATTCTTGATATATGCCCTGTCTGAACGACTAAGAATTTTTTAATCCAAAAGAAAGAGAAGTTTTGTTTGTGTTCATGAATAGTAAGTAATACAGTGAGTGTTACATTATGGTGCTCAAACACATGACAAATACAGGACTAGAGAGATTTTCCACCAACCTGAATCATTACTCAACATTTACTAGTTTTTGATGAGCCATTTAATTATAATTTATTGCTAATGATATTTTATATCATGAACAACGTAAATATTTTAAAAACCTTTAATTCATAGTGAGACTCCATGGTTTAATGGCTAAAGCACTGGACGGTGGCCTCAGAGGATGCAAGTTCAAACTCCAATCATGCTATTACGTTCACTTTCTGACTAATACCACTGGGGTATGAATGCTCTTATTCCTTCCCTAGCTATGGGTTAAATAGTATCACTGCTGTTCTTCTACAAGAATGGCTTTAGCATTTGATAAACCCACACAGATTGATATGCCAATAAATAAAAAACAAAAACAAATCTTTAATTCATAAAATAATAGTCGTGAGCACAAGTTTGAACAATTTTCTTTTTGTTCCTCACTTTTTAAACATTTTTATAATGATCAGTATTCCAAATTACACAGCCATAATAACAACCTCATTGGCACTTGTAATGTTCCCAAGTAGAAATTTAAAAGATTTTCCTGAACAACATTTTTCAGGTCTTGAATTCAGAGTTTTTCCTTCTCCCAGACCAGTAGCCCTACCAGGGTTAGAATAAGAGGATTCATGCCTTTTCAAAGAGCATTGGCATAAAGAGAAATGCACACAGCTTCAGCCAGGATTTGATCTCTGAATCCATTTTTTTTCTTTAAAACACTAACCATTACACACACACACACATATTATATATATATATATATGAGAAATAATATTTTGCTAAAATTGCCTATTTAAGAGCAGTAGAAAGTCTCACGTTTCTAGCATGGACAACTTACAACACGGATAGGCACTGTTTCATATAGTATATTACATTAGACAGATCAATGACAGTGGAGTAATTAAAGCGACTAATGTATCCTTTGATATAAATACAATGGACAAGATAATATGAATTGTGTGTTTACAAAGTGCATACAGGAATAAGCATTACTCATCTTTTTTAATTATTTTTCTTTTAAAGAAATATTAGCAAAATTTATATATCTTCATCCATAGATCAAATTTTACGACATTGTTGAAGCAAACACCTCTTAGTCATTTCCATTATGTTTGTATTTTAACTGTACAAAAAAAAAGGTCTACAACAATATTTTGCCAAGTGCTTCAGATTCGATCCATACATAAGTACGGTATCAATTTTTAGAAAATAAAATCATTACTATATTTGTCCTAGAAATAATGTCTCAAATTAAAAATTAAGCCAAAAATCCAACTGAAAATGAATTACAATAATTAATAAATGCTTTTTTTTCTTGAAAATGAAAAAAAAAAAATATATAGAAGTGTTGTTGAGAAGTAAATCCAACAATTAGTGGGAGAAATTGTTGTTGTTTTGTGTTGACTGTTGTTTGGGATTTTAAAGAGAATTTTTAAAAAATCATTAATTAATAAAATCATACAACGAAATAGCAACAAACTCATTCTGTTTATAAACAAGAAGTAAATTGCTAAAAACATGTAAAGAAAGAAACTCACATTGTCCAATAATACAAAAAGGGAGCTACTAACTCATAAACAACAGTGGTACCAAATCATTAACGAAATCTGACCTTTTTCTTTCTTTTCTTGTGTTACGGGTGGCCAATCGGAGGAAAAATTACCCTTTTAAATATTTCTCTAACAAAAAAATGTCGATTCTAACTCGCTTACCAATACCAGAATTACGTTTTTTGTTAATTTTACAAAAGGGTATATTAAGACAATTTATTCCTGCTTAATCTAGTATTATGATCAAAATAAATGAATATAACCCATTTATTGCATGGTTAGCCATCCATATTTTCAGAAATTGGGTCAATCCAAATTTCTGAGATCCACCCAAAGAGTAATAAATAAATTGAATTTTGCAATTTTATGCAAGTGCAAATAAACTCCTTTTTCGTTACCAAATGAGAAAAAAAAAAAAAATGAGAGAATGATTTTTGCTTAAAATCACAAACCTGTTATGTTTTCTAACTTTTTTTTTTAGAAAAAAACACAAAAAAAAACGAAGTGTTATATTTTTTTAAAATTATCTTGTTTACTTTTTTAAAAAAGTAAAACAATAACGGAACCATACAAAGTGTTTTCTTTTTATGAATAAAGACAAAACAAAAAACAAACAAACTAAAAATTAAAAAAATCTTCTTTTTTTTCATAATTGCTAAATAAATACTCACCATACACAATAATACACGGTGACTAAAATTTTCATTTTTTTTTTTTTTACACACACAACTAACACAAGATTAACTCTTTCTAATGTTATAATGAATTTTTAAAAAAATTCCGTGATAATAAGACCTCTGAATTTGCAGGTAGCGTGGATTGAAGAAAACAACGAAAGAAAAACAAACAGCTTTTTCTTGCTTCTATTATTAATTATCCAGTCGTTTTGGTACCAACGTCCATTATTAATTACTAGTGCGATAACTCAACTTTCCTGCCTTTCAGTAATTATCTCCCCTTGAAAAGAACATTATCTGCCCTTGATTTTATGCAGTCTAATGGAAATTTACTAAGCTTTTTGCTTAGATGTGGCACAAGGCCATATGAAAGGGGCACCCAATGAGACTCGAACTCACTCGTGTAGGTTTGCTAGTCGAGCTTGCTAACCATTACACCACCAGAGGCGCCTTTTTATGCAGTCTAATGTGTTACCTGCCCTGGCTATAACTGTTAATCCAGTTACACGGCCTAAAGTTGCAAATGAGTTCTTAAGATCTTTATACCCTCAAATATTTCTTGGTTTGTTGTGTTTTATAGTATAGATAACCCTTGTGGTCTATTTAATGTCAAATCTTGTCGATGCGTATATATTAGATATTTATGGTTTGTAAACAAATAGTTTGTAGGTGACATTATTTTTAAACAAACCAGAGCTCATTTGTTTGCACACAGTTAAATAGTTTCAAGTACTGCTATTTAATCCTAATGATTCTATTCAGCATTATTCATTTATTTACACACAGTTAAATGGTTCTAAGTTTTGCTATGTGATACTAATAATTCAATTTAACATCAGTCATAGTTAAATGGTATCAAGTATAGAAGATGATTGAATATTTCTATTTGACCCATAGATGGGACCCTAATAGATGCTACCACACTGGGTCAAAGTAGGCCTGGGAGTAATGGCAATGAAGGAGTATTCCTCGTTCCCCAAAGCTCCAGGATAATTTAGCATCTTATACAGGAGTGGGAGCTTATAACCCTCTGCAGAGATTTAGTCGGCATATTCTACAGACCTCATATCTTTTTTTTATTTTGATTCAAAATTGATTTGTTATATAAAATTTATATCACTTATTATATAAAAACTTTGTTTTCTGGCCAAAGTAGTACAAAGAACACTCGTCAAGATACTTGATTGATTAATTTTAACTGCTAGTCAATGTGTCTAAGGTTATTTTATGCCTAGAGGTTAGGGAATCCCACTGATTGTATCTTTATATCTACATTTTTTGTATTGTTTCTTAAGATTTTTTATTTTTGCATTCAATAGATGCAAATCATTTTTAAACAGACCTATTTGACCCCTGAACAGTTATTTAGCAAAAGGGCAAATTGTAGTCTGCCCTGTTATATAAAGAAGAAAGGAAATACAGGAATGAGGATAAAAATATTGATGAGTTTCAAGAAGTTTAATGACAGCCAGAAAGATAACCCTTGAACTGTAAATTTGTACATGGAAGAAAACAGTTGCAAATGATAGAGCTGGAATTAAACATCTGACCTTGAAGTTTCAAGAACCAGTGGGTCTAGGAGGAATGAATAAATGATGAAAGAATGAACTCCTAAAGGAACACTAGCCCAAAAGTTGAATGTGCTCATCTCATGTTGTGATGGTCTGTTACTGTTGCTGGAATTGTCAAGAAGAGTCAGTGAAGAAGAGAGGACGAGGAAGCGATACAAAACCTTTTATATTGCCCAGGTGACCTCCCCGGGCAGAATGGCATCAGTCATTCTCATTGGACAAAATATATAAAGTTGAAACCCCCAACAGCAAAATAATTCCTGCACTAAATAATAATTTGAAATTCTTTCTTTCTGCTACAGTTACTACCACACTGGGTCAGAGTGGACCTGGGAATAATGGCAATGAAGGAGTAATGCACATTCTCCAGATCACCAGAACTAGAGCCACACCATCAGATGCAGTTTAGTGTTATACCTAAGAAACCTGTTTTTTTGGTCTTACCCCTCTGCAAGGGATACAGTCAGAGTATTCTAAGCCCCACCAACAGGGTTGTCAAGAGACTGGAGGTTTGAGTTATTTTCCAAGCTTAGCTTAGTTATGGTATAAGGCCAGAAGTATAGGTCACTTAGTGAGAATCAAACTCACAATAGTTTACTAATCTGCTTTGTTAACCATTACTCTTCGTGAGGTTCCCTGGTTCAAATTCCAATAAGTTTTTATTCTCTATAGATTTGATTAGTTGGCTGGTTGTGTTTTTAGCTTATGTAATACCAAATCCTGTTTAGTCCAATATATAAAATATTTATGATTTGTAAATGAATAGTTAGTAGGTAAAACAATTTTTAAATGAGCCAGAGCTCATTTGTTTGCACACAAATGGTCTCAAGTATTGCTTTCTTAAACTAATACTTTTAGTCACACATAGTAAAATGGTTTCAAGTAGATTTACAACTTTGCAAAGATGCAGGAACATATTAAGTTTTATTGGAACAGTGAATCCCTTCTTTGTTTCCTTTTTCTTTTTTTTTTTTTAAGTGCATGTTCAGAATAGTTCCATTCCTTTTATCATATATATTTTTTTTAATTAAGTGTAATAATTGCATCCACAATAAGATTGATTTTCTGTCATTTGCTACATTGCCCAGTCGGCTGGGGCTGTAGAATACATTGACTGCACCTCTGCTGAGGGGTAAAACCCTACCCCCAATGAGTGTCCAAAATATGACACTAAACAATCTGATGGTGAAGTTCCAGTGATGCTGGAGCTTTAGGGAATGCAGAACACCCCTTCATTACCATTGCTCCCAACTTCACTCTAGCACGGAGTGGTAACACCTAATAGGGTCCTATCTGTGAGTCAAATAGAACTAAAGTGCGTACTTATGCTAAACTGAATTACTTGAAATAGAACTGTTTTGAAATTTAACTGTGTATGGACAAAAACTATACTAAACTGAATTGTTTGAATTAGAACTGTTTGACTAAAGTGAATAACTTGAAATAGAAATCTTTTTGGCAATTAAACTGTGTACTTAGATTTAATCTGTGTACTAATGCTAACTAAATTGTTTGAAATGCAACTAATTATTTGTATACAAATGGATTTGACATTAAATAACCTACAAAGGTTGATATGCCATAAAAACCCAACCAACCAACCATTTGCTACATTTTTTTTTGATAAACAGTTAAATCCCAAAATTACAAATCAACCATCAACCATCACTTACAGATGACATTCAAACATCTTCCTAGAAGTTGTGGAAGGGAAAGACTGAAGAAATATGACAGGTGGTTGAATTGTTACTGATTCAAGATATAGTTGTATGGATGCAATAAATAATAATCTCCTACAGATAATTTGCATGCCCAATAGAAGCCTCTTAGCAGGTTAGATGACAGTTCTAAAAACCTGTTCTTTAGCTCTTTTCATTTCCATTACTCCCAGGTTCACTCTGGTCTGCAGTGGTAGTACCTATTATAGTTCTATCAATGGGTCAAATAATTCTCTTTAAAAATCATTTACATTTAATAGGATCATATGCAAAAAAAAAACACTTGAGAAACAACGAAGAATGTAAATAGAATGTACAATAAATGTAATTCCCAACTTCTAGGTAGAGAATAACCCAAGGCAGGTGAACATGCCATTAAAATCAATCAATCAATCTATCAATCTTTTCACCTCTGGTCATTGAACAAACCTAACCCCTGCCAGGAAATAGTAAAGCCATGTGACTTTCTTACCTAACCTTATCAAGTAAATCTTTTGCTATTTTTTATCCTTTCATATACTGCTTGTTCATGAAACAATGTGTATAGTTCTAGCGGTTGGGACATGTTTGTGTATTATTTCCTTTTAATACTACTTGTAGGTATACTGTGTCTATAAGATATTAAATGTTCTTGGTATCTAAAATAAGGTTATCTTGTTTTCCCTTCTGTTGTGTTCAGTGTTAGTATATCACAGATATACTAATGCTAATATTAGTCCTTGGAGAGTAGACTCAACTAAAACATCTTCCCAACTTCAACCTTGACAATAACATTAAGATGATTCACCTAAAATACAGTCCTAGTGAGTGTGACTGTTAAATCTCTATCTATAGTATTTTTATACATACTCATAAACATTGATGTAAGTAATCAACTTCATGGTCCACTCATATGAGGCTGTAGAATATATTGACTGCATATCTGTAGAGGGGTAAGACCTCCCAATTAGTGTCCTGGATATGACACTAAACAATCTAATTGTGAGGCTTCAGTAATCCATTCGATTGGGAGTATCTCAGGCTTGATGTAATGTGCATGAATTCCCACTCAGCAGTAAAATTGTGGAATTCATTTGACGCAAAGTATCTGGTATTGTCTATGTATAGACGTTCCTGTAAACCATGAACAGCAAAGATTGCTTTAAAATATTCTATTCAGTTCATGCTTGTCACATTCTTCATTGTTTTGATGAATGGCATTTTACTGTACTGGTCAGCGACAAGTAGGTTTAACGAGGATTCTTGTTACGTTTTGTTACGTTGTTTCTTCGCTAAGTTTTAAGGTAAATAAAGGAGAGAAGAACTAAGACGTCGAAAAGTTTTTATGAAGGTTTTTAATGGCAACGTGGAAAAGGGTTTATGTTTATGCTGCAAGTCTCCTAGGAAGGAAGGAAGGAAGGAAGGAAGGAAGGAAGGAATTAGTTATGGAGTTGAGTAGGCATTTTAGTAGCTAAATGCCTGAGCGAAATGTGCATCGTTAGGTTAGCAAAGGTCGTGTTTGCTGGTTAAGGACAAGAATAGTGTAGTCACCCATGGATGTGTAGTCCTGGTTGTTGTGGAAGAGAAGCATGTCTCCAGAAAATGTTGCCCAGGGATGAAGTAGTTGGATGTCTGAGCGGAATTTTGCATCGCAGTCGACATAGCCAAAGTTGGAGGCGACTTAAAGTGGTTCCTGTGTGTGGCGTATTGAATTCATCTAATTCATATTCAACTGGAACCCTTGGTCTATGAGAATAGACTCAAGAGGTCCATAAATTAGATGGCTTTCCTCACGGTGTCGTGATGCTGCTGCTAATGAAGAGTGCGGACAGTAAGTACGTCTGTCCTTTTCGAAAAGTTCTGAGGAAGAGAGAGTTTGGCGGGCTTTTCCCAGTTTGGTGCTGCCCGGAAAAATGATCCGGGCTGAATAGGATAAGTTATCCTCATTGGGTGAAAATATGCGTCGACCCTAACGGTCAAATTAATTTACGCGTCAAACGAAAATACGAAGTTCTTTCTGCTACATAGGAATTGATGACTGTTAAATTCAAAAATATCGACTGCTATGTTTTGGAATGACTTGGTTGCATGTTCTTTGATAACCATTGTTTCCTTAGTATTTTTTCTTTGATGTTCCCGACATATGTCATATGATCTTACATCATTTTCTATATCTTTGCTTATTCCTCTCCGATATACGCTATTTCTTGCCTTTAACTGGTATTTTTCTATGCCTTATTGTGCCTCATAGATTCTCTTCAAGACTATGTTTTGCATGCTTTTTGGTATAACTATGCATTCGCTTTTAGTCACTAATTCATCTTGTACTAACAGGCATTCTTTCAGCGACCAGTAGCTTTTTATGGGTTTAGGAATGTGTTTTACATTCTCAGGCTACCCGATAATTACCACTTGCTTTAGCCATTTTAATTCCTCATCGTCTTCGGTAGCTTCTTGCAATTCTACTTGTTTCTGTGCCGATATGTTAACTGTGTGTATACTTAGGTTGTGTTCTCTGGGATTTTCATGTATATCCCTGGTCTGTATATGATTTTTGCATCATATGGTTATAGTCTTAGCAACATCCTTTGTAGTCTTGAGGGTGCTCGTGCCATATTTTTATTAGGAATGTTCTCTGAAGGTTCGTGGTCAGATTCAATTCGGAATTCTTTTCCATATACATATGTGTGGAATCTTTCGCAACCAAATACCTCTGCCAGTAGTTCTCTTTCAATATTCGCATATCTCGATTCGGCATCAGTCTTTTACTTGCGAACGCAACGATTTCGTTGTCATTTATCAGTGTTGCATCTATCCCTAGCATATTTGTATTGTTGTGTTTGCGTTTAAGTTGAAGTATGCTAAACATAGATTTTCATGGGTAGAATTTTTTAAATTCTGAAATACCTTTTCATGTATTTCATTCTAGTTGTAGCCTGTGTGCTTTTTCAGTAAAGATCTTTGTAGTGCTGTTTTGGCACGAAATTTTGGTATGAAAGGGCTTAGGTATTAAATCATGCCTAGGAATTGCTGGAGTTCTTCTCGGTTTGTTGGTTTAGGTTTTGACTTGATCCTATTTACCCAACCCCTCCGTTCGGGCAGGATATGACACAAGGTCAATTTTTTAAGCGAAGTTTAACAGGTTTGAATTCAGAGTTTTCCTTCTCCTAGACTAGTTGCCTCATCAAGGCTGAAGAGCCTAGTCTGTACTACTATTTACACATAGCTAGAGGGAGAATAATTGGATTCATACCTTTCCCAAGGGTATTAGTGCTATGTGAAATGCAATAAGTCTCGTCCAGGATTTGAAGTCGTGTCGCCGTGTCCATTTCCTACGACGATAACCATTACACCACGGGCACCTCCTTAGGTTTTGATTTGATCCTGTCACATTTTTCTGGATCAGGGTGGGAGCCATTTTCGCCCCAAATAAGACCATAGAACTTAATCTGCTTCTGTCTTATTTTGCATTTATCTTTGTTGAAGACTAAATCATACCTTCGCTCCGAATCCATTGTCTTCCTTAGATTCCTGTCATATTCTGCTGTTGTTCTGCCATATACTCAGATATTATCATCTGATATGCCAATGGCTCCTTTGCAGTCTGGATCCATTTTTGCTTAAATATGTCCTGCGACTCCTTAAGACAATATGGATATCTTTTACCTTTCAAACGGGGTATTACGCCGGCTAGATTCTTCATCCAGATGCTTTGCATCTAATTTTGTAAAATGTTTTGCGTCAGCTAGTTTGTGGGAAATTTCTTCCACGGTCGGGATCTTGTAATATGTTCTTTTGATGAACTTGTTCAGTGGCTTTGAGTCTAAGTATATTCTTAGCTCTCCACTTCTCTTTCTGCTACACGCAATTGCATTTATAGCGATGGGGATAACATTATTATTATTATTATTATTGGGTTTTTTAGGTATAAGTTGGTTTTGCGTTGGTTATGTTGGTATTACGCTGGTTGCGTTGGTATTTCGTTGGTAGTGATCCCCTCGCTAAATGTTGATGGAAAATAAAGGTGGTGGAGAAGAACGAAGACCTCGTTAGGTTTTGTATCAAGGTTTTAATGGCAGCATGAAGTAAGGGGTTTACGCTGGTATGCTGCGAGGCTCGTATAAAGGAAAGAAGTTGGGAAGTTGTTAGAGTGCATTATCTAATTTATTTTTTAACTAGAATCCCTTGGTCTTGAAGAATAGACCCAAGGGATCCATAAACTAGATGGCTCTCCTCATAGTGTATGATGCTGCTACTCTATTCAGGAACAGACGTTAAGACGTCTGTTCCCGTTGAGGATTTCTGAGCGAGAGAGAGAATCGCGGGCTTTCTTCAATTTTTGGTGCTGCTAGGAAATATGGTTCGGGCTGAATAGGACAAGTCATCCTGATTGGGTGAAAATGTTCGGCGACTTTAACGGTCAAATTAAATTACGCGCCAAAAAACAATTCAAGTTTCTTTCTGCTACACATTCACCCAATCTGTTGGTTCGTTCACCTTTTCTATCACACCCATGTTTTCCATTTTGTGTAATTCTTTTTTTTTTCATCTTTCAAATGGATTGGGTATTTCCTTTGGGGTTGGACGACTGGCGTTGTGTTTTCGTTAAAGTAATTTTTTTGTTTTCCTGGAAAATAACTGATACCTTGAAATCTGTTAGGGTATTCGTTTGTCAGGTCCTCTACATTTTCTCTCTTTCTTGTACCCTTTGTTGTTATACTGCAGTTTAATTTGTACCAGTCCCAACTGTATGAACGGTCTTAGTCCCAATATTGCAGTGTCATTCTCGGATATATAAAATTTCACTTAAATGGTTGGTGAGTCCTTGTGCTTAATTTTCAGTATTATTGACCTACATTGAGGTATTTTCGTGCTGTTTACTACCCATAGAATAGTTACCTCTCTCCTTATGGCTGTCGGTTTTCCCATTTTGTTGCTGGCGTCACGTGGGTACATCTTTTTTTTTTTTTGTAAATCTTGAGCGGAATTATGTTTCCGTTAGCTCCAGTGTCCACTTTCATTTTTATTTTGTGTTTGTCTCCACCTGAGTCTACACAATCTATGTTTGTGAATATCTCTTCTCAGTTGTTTTCCTTCACTGTGTAAAGATAAAGTTCTTGCTCAGATTCTGTTTCTGTTCTGTAAGCAGCGTTCACATATCATGCTCGCAGTGAAATTTGTGAGAGCTTCTTTGCCCAGCTTTGCACGAGCTTTATTTTCTCGCTTTTTGGGGGACGGGGGGATATGGTTTCTCCTTTATCGTAAGTGTGTTTTTGTGAGACAATAGTCCTCAAAATGGTGCAGACCTTGGCACCTTCTACACACCTTGTTAAAAGCGTGGCAGTCTTCCTTTTTATTTTCCGTGGCATTTCCCACATTTTGTTCGTTGTCTTTTGTTTTTTTGGTGTTACCTCGTGATATACTCCAGCTCTTTATTTTACTAGCGTCCTTGTAGCGTGTTTTGTCCTTTATGGTCGCTTCATACGTTCTTATGCTTTTTTAGCAAAAGGGCAAATTGTGGTCTGCCCTGTTACATTAAGAAGAAAGGAAAATACAGAAATGTGGACGAGAACATTGATGCGTTTCAACAGCTTTAATGACAGCCAGAAACATAACCCTTGTACTGAGAGTCGTACAAATAGAAAAAAAAACAGTTGCGAATTTAGAGCAGGAATTAAGCATCTGACCTGAAGTTTCGAGGTCCAGTTGGTCTAGGAGGAATGAATAGATGACAAAGGACAAGTCTCCAAAAGGAACAATGGCCCATGGTTGAATGTACTCTCCTCGTGTTGAATGTTGGGGCTCTGCTGCTAGATTGAGTGAGGAAGAGTGTCGGACTGTCCTGCTTGAAAAATATGTGAGGAAGAGGCTGAGAGAGCGTTTGCGCGGCCTTTTATACTACCCGGGAAAATCATCCGAGTAGAATGGCTTAAATTATCCCCATTGGACGAAAATATAAAATCGAAACCTCAACAGCCCAAATAATTCCTGCACTAAATAGTAATTTGAAATTCTTTCTTTCTGCTACACTTTCAATGGCTACTTTTAGTGTGAGACTCGGTTTGTTAATTAAGTTTCTTCTTTCTTCTGCACACTTCATCCCTTTTATTATTTGCCCCAGAATCCTTTCCTCTTAGTTGGCATTGAAGTCGCATCTTTCAACTTTGGTCTGTGGTCTGACTAAATATTCGCCTATTTTGTCCTCATTCTGTTGCAATGGCGCGAATTCTAGTCACTCGACTCATTTGTTCGGTTTTTGAATCATGTGTGTCTCAAAAATTTTGAACACCTTTTCCGAATTTTCTTTTTGGTCGGCTGCGAGCAGTGCATTTTTGATTATTTCTCGGCCCTTTGGTCCTGTGCTCAGTAAGATGTAATTGTGTTTCAGCCTTTCTTTCACATTATTAATTATAAAGTTGGAAGTCATGAAGTCGACCCACCCACTGAAGGCTTTTAGTTTTTTCTCGTTCGACCAGTCCAAAGTCGGTAACGGAATGTTTGTAGTCGCCATTGTTATATAGAAGCGTGTGGTTGCAGGAAAAATAAGAATGACAAGAAGATTTAGTTTATTTCGTTTATTGATTAAATGAAATAAACAAGCGAATGGAATATCTAGCTGGCTGACGGGCGGTTATTTGGTCGGCGGCAAGCAGTTGCTTTGATCTGGTCTGACGGTGTTGTCGGGTGATGCTCTCAGCGACTGCTGGCGATTCAACTACTCGTGTGACCTCTACTTGGCCTATTTATATGTTCCCGACTTCAAACACCGGCTCCAGAAAATACTATTTATGGAAAAAATGATTGGTTGAAAAATAGACCTTTTTTTATAACTGAGAATTTTCTGGGGATTTTGAATAGTCTATGCGCGGAAACCATGATTTTCTCAGTTTGACACTGGCCGTTGTTGGGTCAACATCCGGTAGATGTTATTTTCTTCAGCAGTGTCGATGTCTGTCGGTCTATGTTTTTTGTGTTTTAGTAGTTAGGTGTGTGAAGAGTTAAGAGGGTGAATCAGAGGAGATTTGATATATTTTGGACGGCTATCAATAGGCTATCGACCATATGGAAATCAGACCTAACCGATAAAATGAAACGCAGTTTCTTCCAGGCAGCTGTCGTATCGATACTGCTGTATGGATGCACTACATGGATGCTAACAAAACGGCTGGAGAAGAAGCTAGACGGCAATTACACAAGAATGCTGCGAGCAATCTTGAACAAGTCCTGACGGCAACACCCCACAAGACACCAACTATATGGCCACCTGCCTCCTGTCACGAAAACTATCCAAGTTAAACGACCCAGACACGCAGGACACTGCTGGAGAAGCAGGGACGAGCTCATAAGCTATGTACTCCTATGGACCCCCACATATGGCAGGGCAACAGCAGGACAACCAGCACGAACATACATTCAGCAGCTATGTGAGGATACGGGATGTAGCCCTGAAGACCTGCTAGAGGCGATGGACGATTGGGAAAAGTGGCGAGAGAGAGTCAGGGATATCCGTGCTAGTGGCACGACATGATGATGATGATGACTATAACACCATCAATTCTGTTTTTTGGGGGGTTTTTTTTTTTGGTTTCAACTTTTTTTTTATGAAGTCTTTGCTTCGTAATGTTCTATTTTTACTTTCCTTCTTTCGAGGTTCTTAATATTTGTAAGTCACTCACTGCTGCCTCCATGTAAGGCTCTGGCTACTAAGTAGATTCAGGTACAAATATACAAGTTATTTATTCGAGTATTTACAAGGAACTCAAGAACTCCTATGTGATGTAAGGGGGCAACCCTACGTTAGAGAGCTCTAGTCACCTTGTTACAGATATATCTAATATATATGTATAAAAACGATTTGGCATTAAATAACCTACAATGGTTCATATCCCATTCTGCCCGGAGGATTTTCCTGGGAAAAGTAAAAGGCGGTGAAAGCGCGCAAAACTTCCTCTCTTTAGCCATCTTTCGAGCAGGATGGACCTATCCTCTCTTTCTCTCCAACAGCAGAACAATTCACCATGAGGAGAGCACATTTAATTTATGGACCTTTGTGTCTAGGAGATCAATCCTTCATTATTCATTCAGCCGTCCTAGACCAACTGCTCCCAGTTGATTTAAATTAGATGTTAAATTTCGCCTCTGACAACAGCAATTCGATTCCTGTTCTGTTTTCAGCAACTCAACTTTAGCTTGACTACCGCAACTCTATTCGTGCTCTGACATTCAACTACTTTATTCTTTCTCAACTATCACAACTGTTTACGACCTCCTGCGACTTACAGCACTCGGGTTCCTTTTGTCTCAAGCTGTTAATAAAACTTCCAAATTGAAAACTATCAATACCTTCGTCGACTCATTTGTTCTTCCTTTTAATATAACAAGAGGCAACTGAACTCTACAACCTCAACTGCCATTTTTGTATAAATGGCAATATTATCTGCCCTCGTATTATAAACTAAACCAAACCGAATCAACTAGTAACAACACTATACACTAACTCTACAGATATACATAATTATCTCTACTCCAAATCATCCAGCACCAAACATCTCCAGATTAGTTTAACATATTCACAAGCTGTCAGAATTAGAAGAACATACTCCAACAATATTTATTTAATCAAGTTAACAAATTGAAACTGGATTTTACAGCTACACATGGCTACAACAAAATTCTATTGAACCTCAAATTTACCGAGCCATTACCGTCCCAAGAAATGGATCCCTTATATTAACAAAAAAGAAAGATCCTCTTAGTTGCATTCAATAATACTCTGTAGGGAACAAATAAATAAAAAAAAATTTAAATTGAATTAAAAAAAGAAAAGAAAAGAAAACTTAAATTTGCAGAATCTCCCAGAGGTCCCTGACAGGAAAGGGGGATGACGCATGCGTAAAGAAGAAAGACAACCTCTTGACAAGGGCGAACAGGATTTCTTTCTCTTTTAGGCAGTGACCAGCGAATTGATAACTCATTGCTGTCGAGTGTCTGGGCGCCACGCATATGTCTTTGGACTAGGCGTTGGTTAGTCCCTTTCACCCAGTAACAGTTCTCTCTCGGTTAATAGTATGCTGAAATATAAAGACTTCGAGATAGAATCTACAAACTAAAACAAACGGACTTTGACAAACTTCCAAAAGAAACTAACCCTTATGGAAGCCCTAAATACCAAATGAGGACAAACATATGCAAGAAACGATTAACGTATTTTTGACACCTTAACTGGGGGATTCAACCATTTCAATTGTATTCAGGGAAAACTCCCTCACCCATGGAATGGTTGTTGAACCCAGTAAATAAAGGAAAGTATAAAAGAAACGCCTTCGTCTCTTATCTGTTACTGTCGTCTTATGTATAATTCTTTTTGGGACTTTCTTGGGTAAGGCGTTACACCGACTAGCCAACGTGGGGGTAAAATAAAATAACCTAATGATGGAGTCAGATATCAAAACGGCAACACAGCTTTGCCCATTGCCCTTGACCTTCAGTCGGAACCCCACAACTCTTCCCACAATAGTACAAATTAATAAGAATCACTGGGAAATCCTTAAACTAAAACCCAAACTAAGAGATATGTTTCTAGAACCGGATATGCTTGCATATAAAAATCCACAAATATGTACAATTAACTCTACTTCAAATCTTCCCACTCTAAATATCTCAAGTTCACACTGACATATTCACAAGTGTTGGAGATTATAAAAATATGGCCGAACAATAATGATTTATTCAATTATATGAATAAATTGAAACTAGACTATATAGCACATAGCTACTACAAAATTCTATTGAGCATCAAATTTTTCAGAGCCATTACCGTCCCAAGAAATGGAACCCTTTTATTTAAAAAAAAAACAACGAAAAATCAAACCGTATCTCACTCATAACACCATTCAACAATACTCTTTACCTAATAATAACACAAATTATTAAAAATCATCTTGTTTTTCGTTCCATTTTGTTCAGTATTAATATATCATGGATATAGTAATGCTTATATTAGTCCATGGGGAGTGCGGACTTGACTAAAACTTTTCCCCCGCTATTAAGCATCTAATTACTAGTGACATAGACACGCAAGGGTTATTTTGTGACGAGTAAAATATAATTTTGGGACTTAACTGGATGTACATATTATACATGGATATACTTTTTAGGTAATTTTTTAAAAAATCAATATAGATTTATTTTTCTCCAAGCGTTTTGATGCTTTCCTAAGTGAGCAGTTATATTCCTTCTGCTTTTTTCTCCTTTTCCTTTTTTCATTAGAATCATGGCATATTTTTCAATCCAAAATTCCATTCCATTACCTTGGCTGTAGATTTTGATAGTTTGTATAAGGCTTTCAAGTTCTTTTTCATTTTTGGCAAATATCTTGATATCATCCATACACTAGGGTGAGTCAAAAGTTTTGCAATATTTTGGTAGTATGTGAGTTTGCCTAAATATGAGGGTGAGGTTTTGCAATATTTTGGTAGTATGTGAGTTTGCCGAAATATGAGGGTGAGTCAAAAGTTTTGCAATATTTTGGTAGTACATGAGTTTGCCGAAATATGAGGGTGAGTCAGAAGTTTTGCAATATTTTGGTAGTATGTGAGTTTGCTAAATATGAGGGTGAGTCAAAAGTTTTGGAATATTTTAGAACGTGAGGTACAATTCAGCAATTTCAGATACTTTTGCTAAGGGTGTGAAGGTGATGAACCATTCTGGACTGTAAGATGCCAAACTCACCTGATAATCTCAGAACGGTACTCTCTAAATTTGTCTACATGGCTTGGAGCATGGCTTTGGAATCCATGGTTTTAGGCCAACCTGACCTTGCCTGATTATTGAGGTTCTTGCAACCCAAGCAAAATGTCTTGAACCATCTTGTTACCGTATTCTGGTCTACTGCACATTTACTTTTCATGCAACAAACGTTTTTGATTGCTTCTGTGGCACCGTAGCCCAGTTTGAATTCCTGAAGCATAGGTTCCTGAAGTAGATTATGTTGCCCATTTATCTGTGTAGCTTTCAAATTTCACATAAGGTAAAGCAATGTATAATGGTTTGGTTGGGTTTTTAGCATGTCAACCATTGTAAGTTATTTAAAACCAAATTTTATTTATACATATATATTAGATATATGATTTGTAAACACATTTTGTTGATAACATTTTTAAACAAGCCTGAGCTCGTTTTTATTTTGAGCACAGTTAAATGGTTTCAAATATTTCTATCTAACACAAATAATTCTATTTACAACAAACAGTAGTGGTTACAGGTATTGCTATTTAACATTAATAATTCGACTCAATATTACTTATTCATTTGCCCACAAGTATTGCTATGTATTACTAACAATTCAATTAAATATCAGTCATTTCTTCACACACAGTTAAATGGCTAAACAGTTACATTTGTAACAATTTGATTTAACATAAATCAGTTGTTTGCACACCATTTAAATAGTCAAACAGTTCTATTTGACCAATATATAGGACCCTATCAGGTACTACCACTCTTGGTCAGAGTGGATCTGGGAGCAATGGTAATGAAGGGGTACTCCCCATTCCCCAGAGCTCCAAGACTGGAGCGTCACCATCAGATTATTTAGTATCATATCCAGGACACTCATTGGGGAGAGCGGGTCTTACTCGCCTGCAGGGATGCAGTTGGTGTATTCTACAGCCCCAGCCGACTGGGTTGAATACATAATGTGTCAGTGCACCAAATACCACGAAACGACCAATTACATGGCTTGAAATATTTTGGTCACATGATATAAATGCCTCAGACTTGTACTTACCAAAATATTGGAAAACCTTTGACTCAATCTGGTACATGATGTGGTAAATATTTCTTTACTCTTGACTGCATTTTCTTCAGTTGCTGTATCCGAACATTCCTCAATGCTGGCAAGCCCTCTTTCTTTTTTTCTTGTCACATATAGTTTGTTTACATCATCTTTCAGATGTACATATATGCATCATCATCAATTTGTTTCATATGGAGGTGCCTGTGGTGTAATGATTATCGTCATAGGAAATGGACACGGTGATACGAGTTCAAATCCAAGACGAGACCGATTACATTTCACATCGCACTAATACCCTTGGGAAAGGTATGAATCCAATTATTCTCCCTCCAGCTATGGGTAAATAGTAGGACAGACTGGGTTCTTCAGCCTTGGTGAGGCAACTAGTCTAGGAGAAGAAAAACTCTGAATTCAAACCTGTTAAACTCCGCTTAAAAAATTGACCGTGTGTCATATCCTACCCGAGCGGAGGGGTTGGTAAATATAATCATCAATTGTTTCATTCTGTAGTTCATGTTTCTGGGCACTTCTCTTGCCTCGTTTAAGAAAGGTCCTGACTCAGCCAAGTAACAGCCCAGTCGACTGGGGGTTGTAGAATACACCGACTGCATCTCTGTAGACGGGTAAGACCCCCACCAATGAGTGTCCTGGATATGACACTAAACTACCTGATGGTGAGGCTCCAGTAATGCTGGAGCTTTGTGGAATGTGGAGTACCCCTTCATTGTTATTGCTCCCAGGTTCACTCTGACTTGGAGCAGTAGCACCTGAAAGGGTTCAATCTATGGGTCGAAATAACTGCTTGACATTTAAACTCTGAGCAAACAAATGACTTATGCTAAAGTGAATTGCTTGAAATAGAACTGTTTGATCATTTCACTGTGTGTAAACAAATGACTGATGTTTAATTGTTCGTAACAAATCATATATACGTGGTGCTTTCAATAAGTTTCCAGACTTTTTTTGTACAGGCATTTAAAATTGTTGTAGACTCTTAAAAATTCAGTATGCAATTGGAGTATTCTGCAGCCCTTCCTGCCAACTGGGTTAGTATGTGTGTGCATATATGTCCGTGTATGTATGTGTATGTATGCATGCATATGTATGTATACATATTTCTCTGTACATATACATATTTGTACACATATATGTGTATATAAACATGTCTGTGTGTGTATGTGTGTATGTATGTGTGTGTATGTTTGCATTGAGGCATGCATGTACGAGGTGCCTTCAATAAGTTTCCAGACTTTTTTGTACAGACATTTAAAATTGTCGTAGACACTTGAAAATTTAGTATGTTGTTGCTATACATCTTTTCAGATGACGGACCAATTTTTATGATTTCAGGTTCAAATCAACAGCTACAGCAAGAATTGGAATACACCCTACTATAGCCTGATTGTCACAGCTGGTGAATTTCAAAATGCAGTCTGGACGTGAGGACACTTTAGAAGAACGATATGCAATAAAATTCTGTTTTAAACTTGGAAAAAATGCTACAGAAAGGCATGGAATACTTCACGCTGCTTTTTAACCATCTTGCATGAATCGAGCATGAGTTTTTGAGTGGCATAAGAGATTCAAGGAAGGCAGGGAGTCTGTGAGGGATGATGAGAGGTGTGGGAGGAGTAAGGAAGTCAGAACACCAGAGTTGATCGGCCAAATAAAGAATTTCATGGATAAGGACCGTTGTGTGTCTATAGACAGTGTGGGAACTGTACACACAGTTATTCGCAAGGAACTGAAGACGCGGAAGATTTGCGCGAAGTTTGTACCAAGGGTGCTCAGAGAAGATCAGAAAGAAAGACGTTGTCATGATAGCAGGGAGATGGTCGAGCTGATCAATTCAGATCCCGTAGTTCTTGATGCTCTGGTGACCTGCGATGAAAGCTGGATCTACTGCTATGACCCAGAGACCAAGAGACAGTGTTCCCAGTGGAAGCATGCTGGCTCTCCCAGACCCAAGAAGGCCAGACAGAGGAAATCCACCCACAAACTTTTGATGATTCCTTTTTTTGACAGCACTAGCATGATCTACATGCACTGGGTTCCCACAAGGAATACTATGTTGAGGTTTTAAGGGTGTTCAGGAAGAGATTCCATCAGAAAAGGCCAGCACTATTCAAATCGGGTCAGTGGCATTTCCACCAGGACAATGCACCAGTCCACAACTCCATCCTTGTCACAGACTATTTGACCAAGATGGGCATCAACACAGTTCCTCAGCGTCCCTATTGTCCAGACCTTGGTCCCTGTGACTTTTGGTTATTCCCTAAGCTCAAGGAAAACCTTAGAGGCTGTCGTTAAGAGACAATTGAGGAGATGAAAGAGGCTGTGACGAAGGTCATTGACACGCTCACACAAGAGGACTTCCATGGGGCCTTCCAGAAGTTGTTGGAACGGTACAACAAGTGCATTTCAGCCGAAGGAGATTATTTCTAAGGGGACAAGAGTTTCATATGTGTACTATCAATAAAAGTGCCCATAAGAAAAAAGTCTGGAAACTTATTGTATGCTCTTTGTATCTTACAAGAGAAACAGCCCAGGTATTTATTCCTTTTATAAGTTCCTATTATAAAGTTTATTTTGTAATAGCTTCTTCATCCCGATGAAGTTTCCTTTCCTGATTTTTTTCCTTCATTTCTTTTGCTTGATGATATTGTTGTGATGCTGACCAAAGAAAGATACGGGGAACACAAAAAGGGTTGATAGAAAAACATATATATTCAAGTAACAGAAACAAAATACAAGTGAACCAGGTTAAACATTAGTTAGTTGACAGGAAGCTGAAAGTCCAGTGGGGTAATGACTATCAATCCACTATGCAGATGGTATCACACGTGATTGTGTCACACTGATTGGTGAACTCTGTCTGATGCTCTCGTTGACGTGTATTTACGCAGGAGAGTGAGTCCATTATGTAGGGAGTACAACAGATATCCACTTCTAATATCTCCAGGAATTTGTAGTTTTCTTTTGCTCCAAGATTATTATTTTTATCATTATTATTATCATTATTAATATTTTTATTTGTTTAAGCTGATCAGTTTTTCAGTACAATCCCGAATCCATAGAAGGAAAGTGGGAAAAAATTATTTCTATAGAGCGTGAGAAAATAAGATGAAATAAAATAAACAAATAAAATAATAAAGAATTTAAAAAGAAAACAAAATGAATACATTTTTCCCATAAGGCTAAAAATAAAACAACTGGGAGGTGTTTTTAGTAATTTGCTGGTTTTTATGACCCCACTTTTGCAAAAAAAGAGAATAATACCCTTTTCACTTACCAATGCTGTGCACTCGGATATGTTTTTAGGAAATTCACATTAAGGGGTCCTGAAATAAGTACAAATTTTGCTATGGGTTTTTCTCAACTCAGCATGAGGCCGACTTGAGTAGTACCATACCCATGATACGGATATGTGAAACGTACATAGAATGTTCATAAAATGTTCGTAATGTCCATAAAGATAGAACAGGTACGAAACTTTTTATTACCTTTGAGTTTAAAGGTTCTTCGACATAAGGAGAGAGATACACATTTTTTCTATTCTAGCTTTTTCATCTGACAACCCCCACCCACCCAACACGTGCGCACCCGTCGCAAGGCCTCCGCGAGCAAGCAAAAGTCAACCGTCTTCTTCCGAGGCAGGACTCAACTCAACTCCCTGACTTTTTCAAAATCCTCTGCGCGCTTCTGGTGCGTGATGTCACCCGCACTCTGTAGCCTCGTTTCCCATCTGGGCTATTGTGACATCTCTGAGTGACACGTCCGTTCCGCCTGCGCATGTGAACACCTACGTTAATGTTGCACCTAAGTAACCCATGCACTGAGCCGAAAGGTTCTCAGCCTAACTAAACCCAAATTCATAAAACGAAATCCCACGGTCATTATATTACAGAGTTTTTATTATCACTACTATTCTTATTACCATCATAAACTTACTTTGGCCTTATGCCCAAACAGAATAAGAGACATGAAAAACTTTGTTACCCTTAAACTTTATTTTAAAAAAAAAAGGAAAGAAATAAATGGTCCATAGTAAAAACACAAGGTTGTTGCTTCTTTATTTTAGAATTGTTTTATATGTGAACATGCACACACACATACACAATATCTAACTTAAATGCCATCAGAGAAATAAGTTGTTTTTTTTCTTTTTTCTTCTAGGATAGTACACTTAACAAGGGCTGAAAAATGAATAGGCCAAAATTTTATGTCAATAAAATAAATAAAGAACATGAATTTATACCACACTCTTCGCCCCGTCCTCGATCACAGCGCTGATTATACCAAGTATGGTATCTCTTTGCCACAACCTTGTCCACCTCCCTCCAATCTCTCTGCTACAGCGTGGGAAAAAAACAGATCAAATGTTCCTTCCAGAAAAGTGACCATGCACTGCCCTGCCCCACGTTGTGATTCTTTAAAAGTAAGGCCGACGGCCTCGTCTGAAAGGAAGAGAGTTTACTGGCAGCTGAAGACTGGACTCCGAAGGGTACATATATTGCAGAACAAAAAAAAAAAAAATAATAATAATAACTCCGATTTCTGCAGTAGATAATAAAAGGGTTTATAAAACTTCAAAGTTACAGATGGCGACAAAAATCTGCGGGTGTGACGTATAATGGTCTAAGGCGGCGGATTGACGAGGGGTAAGTTTTCTTAACTACAATTTGTCTCAGCGGTGAACTGGCGATATCTGAGTCGGCAGCGCAAAGCACAAATCCAATCTGTTGGTCCCTGTCTGGTCTTCGTCTGCTTCGGCTGGAACCGGACTGCTTCGCTCTCTGCAACTAACTTACAAGGGTCTAAGTTTTCTTAACGACAGTTTATCCCAGCGGCGGACTGGCGATATATGAGTTGGCCGCGCAAAGCACAATTCCAATCTGTTGGTCCCTGTCTGGTCTTCGTCTGCTTCGTCTGGTACCAACTGCTTTGCTCTCCTGCCATCAACTTACAAGGGTCTAAGTTTTCTTAACGACAGTTTGTCCCAGCGGCGGACTGGCGATATTTGAGTTGGCAGCGCAAAGCACAATTCCAATCTGTAGGTCCCTGTCTGGTCTTCGTCTGCTTCGTCGGCTTCGTCTGGTACCAACTGCTTCGCTCTCCTGCCACCAACTGCTTCGCTCTCCTGCCACTAACTGCTGAGTTCGAAAATCAGCCTGTTTATATAACAATTGCCAATATTCTGGGGTAGGTTCTGACTGAGGCAGAGGTGATCTCCCTAACGTCATTTTCAACTCATTAGACATCCTTCATGTCTTTGTTTCAATTTTCGTCATCAGAAAGGGTCCAACCCTCTTTTCGCTACTTCCACATAGTCGTTCCTCTCACTACCCTCATAGTGAGGACTACAGGAGGATAGCTTTCCTCCTACCAACATAGTTTCTCTCATTTTACGGCTCATGACGTCAGAAAGGGTTCAACCCCTTTTTGCCCAAATATGCTGGACTGTCACCTTTGATGGAACTGGTTTCAAATCTACGTAGGCGAAAAGGCTGGCCTATCCTCAGGCTAATTAATAATTCCCTTTCAGCACCGATAAGTAATTCCGGATAATTTTCTCAACCGTATCTGAATCTTTGTGCTGTCAAATCCTTAAATTTTAACTTTTTCCAGGCTCGAAAATTATCTTAGTATCGTTACTCTTTTCGCTTTTTAATAACAATATTTTTCTTTCTCGATTTCTGCCTGAGTTCCGTAAACAACTTAATCTTCCGTACCTGTCAACTTCTTTCCAGTTCCCATTTTGGCTTTTGTCAAAAAGTTCTTTCTCAGCACTTTCAATTCTTTTTCCCAGAAATTCAACTCCACACTTCTTGGCAATTATATTCGGCTACTCAACTTTTTTGGTTAACCCCTCATGTACCGCCACAGACGAATATTGTCACAAATTGTCACAACAAAAAGTTGCTGACACTGACAAAGTAACAAAATAAATCTATACATTTATACATGTTTTAACTTGTATTTCTGATTACACACACAAATTTAACTATATATATATATATATATATATCCCAGCTTCGGGAATCTAGCCTGGCTAGCCACATTGAAGAGTTCTGATAGAACGAAACAGGTCTGTCTGTAGATGACAATATATATGCTCCTCTACCCCTGTGGGGTTGAGCTCTCTCGTGAGGGAAGTAATGGCTGCGACTAGCGTAATGCAAGGCTCTTCAAACGAAATGAGCTCTCGGTAGCCGTTAAGCGGATATACGTAAAAAAAAAAATAAAATAAAAATAAACTAATGTGATACAGAAGTGTTTAAATTTCCTTCGTTTGCGCTGGTTTCCTCGTGGCTGAGTGGTAGAATCTTTGATTGGCGTTTCAGTCAGCCAGGTTTCAATACCAGCTTCGGGAATCTATCCTGTTTAGCCACACTGAAGAGTTCTGATAGAACGAAACAGGTCTGTCTGTGGATGACAATCTATATATATATATATATATATATATATATATATGTCTGTGTGTCCCTAAAGTAATAAGTACTATAAGAGTTTTATGCAATGCAAGCTACAATCATCAGATGATATATACAATGCCTTGACTTTTTGATACTGAGCCCTATTTTATATTTAGAGTTAGAGTGAGGAGCTTGTAACTGAACCTGCATCCATACTATCTCAGTTTGTTTAACTATTGCTGGTGGTATCATGGTTATTATTATAGGAGATGGACATGGTGACCTGAGTTCAAATCCTGGACAAGGCTGTTTGCATTTCACATAACCCCTAATACCCTTGGGAAAAATATTCATCCTAGTATTCTCCTTCCATCTATGGGTAAATAGTAAGGCAGACTGGGCTCTTCAACCTTGGTATGGCAACCAGTCTGGGAGAAACAAAAGTCTGAATTCAAACCTGTTAAACTTCATTTTAAAAATTCACCTTTTATAACATCCTTCTTGTACAGTAATTCTGTATGATTGCACCCCTTGGATGCTAACAAAACACATGGAAAAAAAAGTTTGGTGCTAACGACAATAATGTTGTTTGCTGTTTTGAACAAATCCTGGAAGCAGCACCATACAAAACTTCCCATCTTGCAAATCATTCAAGTAAGATGAGCAAAACATGCTGGTGAAGTAAGAATGAACTCATAAGCATTGTTCTGCTATGGACTCCTACACATGGACACATCAGTGTTGTATAACAAGTAAAAACTTTCATTCATCAGATTTGTGCTGACTTTGGATACTGGCAAGAGGACTTGCCAAGAGCCATGAACAATAGGGATGGATGGTGAGACAGATTCAAAGGAATCTGTGCTGTTGGCACACCTTAATGATGATGTTGATAAAGGAGCATACAATTATCCGACTAAGTGGTGAGTCAAACATAATTTAACATATGCCATGTGACAAAATTCTCATTACTTAAATTCTAGTTGACTTGCCATTTTTTCTTCTCTTTCTGTCTGATGATTGTGTGCTCAGTATGAAACACATGGTAATGGACTCAACAAGAACATAATTTTGATATTTTAGGTTATATATATATATATACCAGCTCATTGGCCTTGTGGGTAGAGTGTTTGCTAATGGTCAAGGAAACCTGGCTTCAATCCCAGGTCGCGTCATACCAAAGACTTTAAAAATGGTACTTGATATCTCCTTACTTAACACTCAGCAATATAAGGTACATATCAAGGGTAAAGTGGAGCAATCCAGGGAAAGGAGTAGCACCTTCCCCTACACCTTGGTGTAGTAGCTATTGAAAAGGGAGCCTTATGTATACATATATATATTACATAGGAGGTGAGAAACTGACAGTTAGGAAGCACTGTTGACTCTATGTCTGTACTATCTTAACTTGAATATAAATGTTCCATTAATGATATTAACTACTCTTTGTCTTTATATATATAAAACTTTATCATCAATATAGATTTATATATATATATATATATATATATATATATATATATATATTTGGTTTCTTAGCATAATAGTTATTGAATTGAGTTTAAATCCTGGATGTAAATGTTTGCATTTTATTCCTTGCTAATGCCCTTGAGAAAGGCATAAATTCATCTGTTCTGTGCCCTCAGCTACAGGTAAATAATAGGCTAGACAGGGTTCTTTATATTTAGTTAGACAACCAGTCTAGGAGAAGAAAAACTCTAAATTCAAACAAGCTTAACTCGGCTTAAAAATTGACCTTGTGTCATATCCTGTCTATGGCAGAGGGGTTATGTAAGGACATACCTACATATATATATATATATATATATATACCCAACTCCTATGCGATGAGCAGGATGTGACACAAAGTCAATTTTTTAATCAGATTTTAACAGATTTGAATTCAGTCTTTTCCTTCTCCTAAACAGGTTGCCATACCACAACTAAGGAGCTCAATCTGCCCTAATATTTACACATAGCTGGATGGAAAATAATTGGATTCATACCTTTCCTAAGAGTATTAGCACTATGTGAAATGCAAACAGCCATGTCCAGGATTTAAATTCAGGTCCCCATGACATTTCTTGTGACAATAATCATTACACCACAAAGAGAGAGAGAGAGAGAGAGAGAGAGAGAGACACACACACACACACACACACACACAGTGGCATAGAGAGAGATAGACAGACAGAGACAGACACACTGAGAGAGAGAGCAGCTCAGAGAGAGACAGACAATAAAAAGACCGATAGACAGCAGCACAGAGAGAGAGAGAGAGAGAGAGAGAGAGCAGCCCAGAAAGAGATAGACAGACAGACAAAGAGAGAGAGAGAACAGCTCAGAGAGAGACAGAGAAACAGACAGAGAAACAGAAGGACAGACAGAGAAAAACAGAGAGAGAGAGAGAGAGCAGCCCAGAAAGAGACAGACAGACAAAAAGAGAGAGAGAACAGCTCAGAGAGAGACAGATCACAGACAGAGAAACAGAGAGACAGACAGAAAAAACAGAGAGAGAGAGAGAGAGAGAGAGAGAGAGAGAGAGAGAGAACAGAGAGAGAGAGAGCAGCTCAGAAAGAGAAAAACAACAGACAGACAGACAGAGAGCAGCTCAGAGAGAGAGAGAAAGAGAGACTACAGACAGAGAGACAAAGACCACAGAGAGAGAGAGAGAGACCACAGAGAGAGAGAGAGAGAGAGAATGGACAGACAGAGAGAGAGCAGCTCAGAGAGAGAGAGACCACAAACAGAGAAACAGAGACAGAAAAATAAAGAGAGAGAGAGAGAGAGAGAGAGAGAGAGAGACAACAGACAGACAGACTGAAAGAGAGCAGCTCAGAGAGAGAGAGAGAGACCACAGGCAAAGAGACAGAGACAGACAGAGAGAGAAACGGACATATAGACGGACACAGAGAGAAATTCAGGAGTATTTTTAAAAAAGTGTCAAGACTTTGATGGGAATAACTTTATGATACAATTTCAAACAGTCTCCACCTATTCACTATCCCAGTTGTCAGGTATTTGTAATCTTCCCCTGGTGATGAAAAAAATATCCATTCTGCTTTCCAAATAAACATAAACATGCAGAAACATGGGTGTACATGTTCAGATCAAATGATTTATGTAAACAAAACAATCTTTGTCGTAACTTATTGCTTTGATATTGGGAAGTTGTAGTTCTTATAAACAGTTGGTCAGTTAATTTGATTTTTTAACTGACGGTATTGTATAGGTTAGGTAATTTGTTTTTATGGCATATCAACCCTCGATGGTTATTCAATACCAAATCCTATTTATATATACCTATATATATATTATTTGTAAGAAAATAGTCGGTAACTTTATGAGTAGAGTGTTTGCCTATGGTCTGGGAGACCAGGGTTCAATCCCAGGTCGAGTCATACCAAAGACTCAAAAAATGGTACTTGATGTCACCTTGCTTAACACTTAGCATTATAAGGTATGGATCAAGAGTAAAGTAAAGTGGAGTTGTGTCCCCCCTACACTTCAGTGTAGTAGCTACTGAAAAGAGAGCCTTCGAGTCACCCTCAACTAAGGTTGCCAACTTTTACTTTTAGTTTGCACACAGTTAAATGGTTTCAAGTATTGTTATTTAACACTAATAATTCTATTTGATATTATTTGTTTGCACACAGTTAAATGATTTCAAGTATTTTTATTTAACACTAATAATTCTATTTGATATTATTTGTTTGCACAGGGTTAAATGATTTCAAGTATAGTTATTTAACACAAATAATTCTATTTAATATTATTTGTTTGCACACAGTTAAGTGAGTTCAAGTATTGTTATTTAACACTAATTATTCTATTTAATATATGTTTGCATATACTTGAATGGTTGCAAGTATTGCAATTCAACATTAGTAATTCTATTTATCAAACTTTTCTATCTAATACAGACAACTTGTACACTGCTGTATGGTTTCAAATAACTTATAATAATAAACCCGAGCAAATGATTGAACAGTTCTATTTGACTCAATGATGGGACACTAACAACACTGGCTTACAATGGACCCAAAAGTAATGGTAAAAAAGGAGTGACTCAACTAAATATCTTTCCAAGCACCAACTCACCACAGTATTAATTTTAGAGATGAGAGAGGTTTTTCTTTATTCCATGTAACAGTTATCAAAAGTTAGTTCCTATTAAAACAACAAGTAAACAAAATGGAGTCCTTTTCTTGTGTGGAAAAAATGAAAGAAACAGTTTCTTTTATTTTCACTGGTGGAAAAGTACCAATTGCTTTTTGTTTCCTTTTAAACCACTATTTTTTTCCTCTTCTTTTTCTTAACATTTTTGTATCTGTGATCTGTGGAAATAGCAAAAAAAAAAAAAGCTCACCTTCTATCTCTCTTAGCCAGTTCTTATATATAAAAAAAGAAAAAAATTTTACTTCAAAGAGATAAGAGCTGTTTTTTTTTTTAGTTTTTTTCCCCAATTTCTACATGATTCAAAGATCATCTGATCTGAAAAAGTACACTTCTCAGCTGATTGGCTAATGAACAAAGGACTCACCAAAAAAAAAAAAAAAAACACAAAAGCCTTCAAAACAAGGGAAATAACTCTTCTTTATTAATCTTATTTCTCTTACAAGAGTTTACTGTGCATAAATTATAATCACCTAATTTGTCTTGGAGGTGCTAACTGAGTTCAAATTTTGAACAATTCAACTATTTTCAACCATTCAACTACTTTACCTCCAGCTATGGGTAAATAGTAGGAAAAACCCGGCTTTTTAACCTTGGTTTTGCTAAAGGAAAACTTTGAATTCTAACCAGTTGTAAATCTGGAGAAGGATGGGCTCTGCCATACTATTCCAGCCCAAGACATGCTACATGAGTAGCTGCCCCACAACCATTATTATTCCATATTATTTTCCTTTTTATGGTTTGGAAAAAATTATATTATTGCTTTAAATGATTTTTTATCTCATTTATCTAAGGTATATTTTATGAAGCCAGAATGTTCAGCTAGCCCGAAAGTGAATGTAATAAATCTGCTGGAGTTTGAACTCACTCATTACAATGTCACTGCCTAGCACTTAAACCATTTAACCATTCATGTAGAAGGACAGTATTGGTACAGTTTGGTTTGTTTTGGTTGGTTGTTTTATGGCATATCAACCTTTGTGGGTTACTTAATGCCAAATACTCTTTATATATATATATATATATATATATATATAGTCATCCACAGACAGATCTGTTTCGTTCTATCAGAACTCATCAGTATGGCTAGACAGTATCTCCCCGTAGCTGGGATCGAAACCCGGTTGACTGAAACACCAAGCCAAAGCTTCTAACCATTTAGCTACGAGGAGATATTAGCTATGAAGTACATTTTTAAACGGTTATGAATCACAATTACTATTGTTTACATACATCCGTTCAAACGGCCGCCGAGATCTCAATTCAAATACGAAGAGACTTGCAAAGGCACTAATGGCAACACGATTACTTCTTCGCTAGAGAACTCAACCCTATGGGGGTAGGGGAATATATATATATATATATATATATATATATATGAATTGCAAGTAAACAGTTTGTAGGTAACTTTGTTTTTTGATAAGTTAGAGTTCATTTGTTTGCACACGGTGTAATGGTTTCAAGTACTGCTATCTAATATGAATAATTCTATTTGATATTGATTGTTTGCACACAGTTAAATTGTTTGATATACTCCTAACACAATGATTCTATTTAATATTAACCATTTGTTTGCATAAGTTTAAGTGATTTCAAGTACTGGTATCTCAGTGCAATTGGCCCTCAGTCACTGCCTTTTAGCATCGTTAATATAAAATAGGGTTGGGTACTTGTTTGCCACAAGAGAAATTTGAAAAATACAGCCAGGACAATTTTATAGGTGGTAGAGCTTGATATAACCTGCTGATTAATCAAACTGGATATCTCCAACCACCCATCTAGTCCAATAAGGGTCAAAGTGAAGAGGTACAAGTCACATGACCTTTCTAGCTTCCAGGTCACAAACTGTTTAGTTACCAGGATCCCATCCTCAATCATTACATATCACGATCCAGTCCAAAAAGTCGCCTCATTGGGAAGGAGTTCTTATCACTTGGCAAAGGTGCAATTGGCATATTCTGCAAGCCCAGCTGAGAGGGCGGGGTACTTTTTAACTCATAGCTAGGGAATAATGAAGTTCATTAAATTCCTTCTTAATGATTCTTGTGTTACAATTATTTTCAGACAAATTTATGCGGTGACAGCAATATGGTCATCAAATGCACAAAGATATTTTTCGAGGATATATTATTAAACATTTCTCTATGGTAAATTTTACTCATTTATTTTTTAAAATAAAAGAAAATTCTTATGTGGTATCAGCATATGCATCCCCACATTCCATCGAGTGTCCTGGATATGACATTAAACAATCTGATAGAGAGGCTCCAGTACTGTACCCTTTCATTGTCATCGCTTCCTGGTCCCCTATCACCCAAAGTGGTAGCATCTGAAAGGGTCAAATAGATCTGTTTTAAAAATTATTTGTACTAGATAAAATAAGTGAAACCGTTTAACTGTGTGCAAAAATAGTGTTGTAGGAGCCTTACCCATCTCACCATAATGGACTCTTCTCACCGTTATTAGTACTGAGAGATTTCACTGCCAGAGAGGCAGATCAATATTGGTGTTATGCGAATAGTACAAGACTTCTTACCTTTTCTATGTAACTCTATCTTTCTTGTGTAATATAATCTGTTATCTAATATCCGTGTTTGCATTTTCATTAGTAACCCTTTCTGGGGCCACAACAAATAGCCCAGTCGGCTGGAGCTGTAGAATACACCAACTACATCTCTGCAGAGGGGTCAGATTTCCCCCAATGAGTGTCCTGGATATGACATTAAAAAATCTGATGGTTAGGCTCCAGTAATGCTGGAGTTTTAGAAAATGTGGAGTACCCCTTCATTGCCATCACTCCCAGGTCCACTCTGATCTGATGTGGAAGGATCTGATAGGGTCCTATCTATGAATCAAATAGAACTGTTTGACATTTAAACTCAGTGCAAACAAATGATTTATGCTAAATTGAATTGTTAGAAATAGAACTGTTTGACATATAAGTGTGTATAAACAATTGATGGATGTTTATTTGAATTGTTAGTGATACAGAGCAATACTTGGGACCATTTAACTTTGTTAGCTTATGCTAAATTGAATTGTTAGAAATAGAACTGTAATCATTTAATTGTGTGTACAAACAAAATGTGTTTACAAATCGTATATTTAGTATAAATATAAAAACAAGATTTGGCATTCAATAACCAACAATGGTTGATATGCCATAAAACCAAGCCAAACCATATTGTGTGCAAAAAAATGATTATTATTAAATAGAATAATCAATGTTAGGAAAACTTGAAACCATTAAACTGTATTAAAAATAGTTACATGAAGCTGAAATTGTTTATTAAAGATTATTATTGTTGGTTGGTTGGTTGGTTGGTTGGGTGTTTTACTACATATCAACACTTGTCAGTTATTTAATGCTGAATCCTGATTATACATTTATATCTATATTAAATATATCTAATTTGTAAATGAGTGGGGTCAGTCTACTCGGATCAAAAAGCAAAAATTATATCTGAGTGACCTGTCCACAAATATAACACAAATTTATAAAAGAACAACTCGAAGAAACAATAAGAGAAAAACCAGATTGAAATTGCTGAACATTTAAAAACATATTAACATTTGTTGCCCAGTCAGTTGGGGCTGTAAATTACACTGACTGCACCTCTGCAGAGAAGTAAGCTCCCCCCAATGAGTGTTCTGGATATGGCACTAAACAATCTGATGGTGAGGTTCCAGTAATGCTAGAACTTTGGGGAATGCGGAGTACCCCTTCATTGCCATCACTCCTAGGTCCACTCTTACCTTGAGTTGTAGTACCTGATAGAGCCCTATCTATGGGTCAAATTGAACTAAACCATGTACTTATGTTAAACTGAATTATTTGAAATAGAACTGTTTTTGACATTGAATCTGTGTACTTATGCTCAACTGAACTGTTTGGAAATAGAACTGTTTTTAAATAAAACTAAACTATGTACTTATGCTGAACTGAATTGTTTAAAATAGAACTGTTTTTAAATAGAACTAAACCGTGTACTTATGCCAAACTGAGTTGTTTGAAATAGAAATGTTTTGACATTTAAGTGAATTGTTTTGAAATTAAACTGTTTGTAAACAAAAACTATACTTATACTAAACTGAATTGTTTGAAATTTAATTCGGTGTTAAATGACCCAGAAAGGGTTGATATGCCATAAAAAAAACAACCAATCAACCAACCTATTAACATTTGTATTTTACATACTTATGTTTTTAGTGCTTTGTTGTGTTATGGTCATTAGAGAGGAAAAATTTAAAAGTTCAAAAATGTTCTTGATAAGAAGTTAGAATAATGTGTGTATATATGCATATGAGACTGAAAGCAAATATTAGAGGAGTATATGTTAGACAGCTGACTGGAGGCAAGTGTGTGGATGGAATCATATCAAAGCTTACTGTGGTGGTTTCATAAGAAAATAAGCAGACAGAAAGATGGTCAACTTACTTTTGCTACAACTATGAACATTGTTTTTTGAGTATGTAGATTTTCAGTTGTCATAGCAACGAAATGAAATTTTGGTCAGTGTTAGCATGTCAATGTAGCTGTCAGTGTGTTGTCATTACTATGAAGGAGTCTTGTCAAGCTTTAGCACGTCCTGTTCACTAGCCGTGAGTTACTGTCTGTCGAGCTCTCATATGTCCAGTTGTTTGTTGCTATCTGAGTTAGTTGTCAGCAAAAGTGTGAATAAATAGATTCCCTAATCACATGACTGGCTTTGAAAGAAAGATTTTATTTCTGCACGAGAAATCACTCCAATACAAGTTCATTTGGAGTTTAATGGCACAGACATAGGCAAAAACAACAGCATGTGACAATTCTGTCCAATCAGATTCCAGAAACCACTTATATAATTTTGGATCCTATTTTTTTACTAATTTGTACTAAAGTTTTTGTTTAAGTGATTTTGATCTGCTTTATGATTGAGCATTTCTTTCTTATTTGTGCTTCATCTGTTGGTTGTAAAATATAGATTTTATATCCTATAAACGGATAATTTGTAGGTGTTATATAGCAGGATTCAGATCTCTCCCGATTCATGATTTCATTCAAAAAACACACACGTGGCTGGAGAAGGGTAGCATTTGACCAGAAGTTAGCCTGATGGCTGTTGCCGAGACAATGAATAAAATTTGTCTTTGCACAAGAGGCTCTGTGCAGGGCTTCCAGACGAGAATGCAAGAAATTAATTCACATTAACAAAATACCCTTTTTCAGCCAATCATAGATCTTCCCCCTAAAAAATTCCCAGAACCAACTTGATCCAAAAGGTGGCTATTTAAGCAGTGAAAATCTTCAAAGGCGTGACACTGGCCTACAGAGGGTTGACGGGAAGAACACGCTACGGCCATAAGAACCCATTTGAACGCCATCCCGTCCACGACTGCTACTACCACCAAGATCATCTGATACCCTTACCACCCTTATACCACCATACCCACCAAGTGAGTTTCTTAACTTATAACATATATGACCGTCAATGAACTCTGGCTTCACACACACACCTCGTTCACTCTTTCACTCGATATTGTACACTACAAATTTGTATTGTTGATTCTTCGCTTTATCACCTTGTTTTTCCTTTTTGTTAATATAATTGTTTAAAACTTCAACCTGTGTTTGTCTTTTCCTTGCTACCATACGCTAGATATAACATTGGTAACATTATTTTTGGATGTGTGTGAGCTCATTTTTTTGTATGCAGTTAAATGGTTTCGAGTATAGTAAATTAATAAACTGTTCTATTTGATCCATAGATGGGATCATCATAAGATCTACTAATCTGGGGGTAATGGCAATGAAGGAGTACCCCACATTCCCCTATAGGATTTACACTCCTATATTCTTTAAATGGCCATGATACAAAGATGTCAGTAAACTAATTAGTTTCGGGAACCTATTAGTCAGGGAAGTCACATGATTCATGCTCCCAACTACGTCCACACTTTTGATTTTGTCCCATGTAAAGTAAACAGTGTGTTTAGAGCTGATCACATGAGAAGGTTTATCTATATATACTCTATACTTCCAATAAGTCACTCTCTAACATTTTGACTCCCAGAAACAGCTCTCATTCTCTCTTTCAACTCTTACATTTGAAATCCCAGATAGCGACACATAGCTCCAGAAACATACAATGGGCGCATATATGATATGCAAGTTCTTTCTTCTCATGTTCTGCCTATGCACTGAAAACCTTCATACAATCTCCAACTCTTTGGCAAAACCAGAAAGAGATAAAAGGCTGATGTATTAGTACTTTTGTGTAAAATACTTTATCAACATGTACATATAAGCCTAAAGGACACTGTTAATATTTAGTCTGCTTGCATACACCTAGATAATAACTGCTCACACACACACACACACACACACGAATATTTGACAAACTATATTTTGAACATTCGTAATATTTTTTTACAATGTACTTGTTGATACATAAATGTATCTTTGTTTGTATTGCTTTGTTGTGAATGTTCTTTTTGTCCGTGTCATTTATATCATTTGCCTTTCAATAATGAGCCACCACAAATTGTGGGAGCAACATATTCAATAACGACTCATCTCACCCCAAACCTTCAAGATTGGAGCCTCATCATCAGATGGTTTAGTGCCATATCCATGACACTAGTTGGTAAGGGGTTCTTACTCCTTTGCAGAGATGCAGTGAGCATATTCTACAACCCCAGCTGACTTGGCTCTATATTTAGCCACTTTAAACTGTATCACTGTATGCAAATACAATTATTATTAAATAGGAACAGCTTCTAGAAATCATATGTAAAGTAAGTTAGTGACTGTAGTCAAGGGTGACCTAAAGGCTCTTTTTTCGATTGCTACTACACTAAGGTGTAGGAGAGGGCACCACTCCTTTCTCTGGATTGCTCCACTTTACCCTTTATCTTTACTTTATAATGCTGAGTGTTAAGCAAGGTAGCATCAAGTACCATATTTTGAGTCTTTGGTATGACTCGACCTGGGATTGAACCCAATTATTAGTATGAGACTGAACAAAAACTCTTAAGAAACTACAGCACAGAAAATGTCAATATAACTGTACGATGAACACGATTCTCCAACTTCTAGCCATAAAATCACCCCAGACAGGTTGACATGTCGTTAAAATCAATCAATCAGTGTATTCATTTTCTTTTTCTTTTTTTTTTCTTTTTTTCTGAGTGTGCATGTCGGATATTCAGATGAATTAGAGATTTTAGAAATATAAGATTGGATAAAAAATATAATTTAAATGCTTGCTCTCTGATTCGAACTCTCACCGACGCTTTGATCAAACAGGTTTTAAAAGTTTTACATCTAGTGAAAACGCCATTAAGATGAGGTTATCTGTCCCTGCTAGTGCTTAGCAATTGGGGTTACTTGCCCTTTGTTTATGTCAAGATTTCAGAAGGAAAAAAAAAGTCTACTCCCAAAATGGCTGCGCATATGGTATGTTGTTTTAGGTCCACCTTCTTGTATCTTTGGACTGATTTTGGCCACTCGCAGGGATTACAGTGAATAAGTTTAGTATGTATATAATTTTAATACTTTTACCATTATTGTCATACGTGTCTTCAAGGTGTACAGTTTGTGGTAGATGACAAAATCTATTTTTTTTTAAATTAGACTTAGGCAAATCCTAGTTGGGTAAACTTGTTTTACTGAAAAAAAAAAGTGAATGAATCTACAGTTTAAATTGTTTTTTTCATGAAAGATTTTTAAATTAAGTTTTAGGAAGTTTTAAAAGATTAAGAAATACAAATAAAGATCAGTTATCTTACTTTATATGGAATGTTATAATTTCGTTTCATATTTCGAAATACGCCTTCTTAAAATTTTTGACAGCACTTCTCTCTCTCTCTTTCGAAGTTGTTTAAAAAAAAACTAAATAAATGGCTTAATAAATAATTTGATGTAATTTTCCTTAATTAACTTCCTTATGTTGATCTCAAAGTTTCGTTCACTGATGCATTTTGTTTGAATAATTAAACTTTTTTATTTTTTAATTTAAGGATTTTGTATAAAACTACGGTATTTAAACATAATTCAGTTTGAGTTTATTTGAAATATATATATATATATATAATGGAAATTCATATATTTAGGCGAGTCCTGTTTTGTTTTCTTTTTCAGAGTGAAAAAAATACTGATTTTATTTAATTATACATTCTCAAAACCTTTTTTCATTAATAATAATAATAATTGATTTAGGATAATTATATTTTATGTTTTATAAATCACTAGTTAAAAAGAAGGGAAAAACAATAACAAAACGTGCTTGTGATAAAAATGTTTCAAATATTTTCTAAGTGACACACCTTTTCTCCTCATGAATAAACGTTAGTTCAATGTATTACAGTCTTTAAATGATTTTAGTATTTTATAAATAAATATTAGTTTGAAAAAAAAAATGCCTTTTATGATCTGGGGAAAAAAATTAACACTGTGAAAACTTAATTTAAAAGGTCAAATAAGGCATATTTCATTTCAATATGAGTCATGATAAAAAATATAAAATCAAACAGTAAGTTTTTTTAGGGTTTTTGTGTGTGAATAGGCAATTATTTTCGTCTGGAGTCTCTGAAAACTTTTATTATCTCTTTTTTTTTTTTTTTTAAATTTAAACAAAATTTCAATTAAAAAAACAAAAAACAAACACTCGTCTTTCTGTGGAAATTTTCTATCATTTCCACGAAATTTTACCACTTCGTGTTTAAAAACTTTTTTATTAAAAAAAAAAACTTGTGACAGTAAAAATTGTACCCAATAATTTCAACACATATACGTCCTTATATTTGATTAAGATGTGTTGTACACATTTATATTTACGTGTTAAGGTTTTTTTTTTACTAGTAACAACAAAATGTTTACCATTCTTGCACTTATACGGACAAGTAGGAGAGGCCACTTGTCTGATAAATCGATTGACCAATTTTTCATAGTATGGATGTCCAAACTTGCCTTTTTTAATTTAGTGTTAAACAATATAAAACATTTGAAATACATGCAAATATTTTTTACTTGGTAAATTGTAAATTGAAAGGCAATATTTTTTTATTTACTGTATTTACCGGCCTATAAGACGCATTGATAATTGAGGATTGTCGACTGCGGCTTATTTAAACCTATAGCTGTTTATTCTAAGTTTGGGTTTAATATTATCACATCAAATGGAATTTAATATTTGAATTGTTTTTATTAATATTTATTTTTTTTATTTTTTAAAGTTCGTCTTATAGGCTGATAAATATGTTATTTACCTCATTGACATTCCGATGAAATATTATGCCAAAGATGTCATGTTTAGGCATCCGTAGTCTGAGAAATGGGTCAATTGCTTGCGCTGTGTTGCTTGAGGCGTGAGCCAGATTTTTCTTAAATGACTTCAACACAATCAGCTGATACTACGGATATAACCTGATTCGCCTACTTCCTTCGCCTCCCCATTAATTCTGAGGATAATATAAACTATTTGGGGGCGGTAGACCTTTATTAATTATTTTTCATTTACTAATTAAAATTTTCTCGAAAGGTGTCTTTAGAGTTTACAATGTTTTAAAATCCATTTTTTTTCTTTAATGTTTTCGGGTAATTTTAGAACAAATAAAATAAAAGAAATATATACACCATCTATGGAAATCATATCATTTGATTTCACTCTCCCATGAATAACAATATTGTAATTTAACTTTATTTGAGAAATAATTGTTTGAAAAAAAAAAACTCTATGGGAGCCATAAAATCCATGTATAAAAACAAACACATTTTACTTGTTTTTAAGCAAGGTAAGACGAGGTGGACGCTTGTAGCGTAACGGTTATCGTCGTATGAAGTGGACTCTATTACGCGAGTCTCAACAAGGCTGTTTGCATTTCATATTTGAAAAGGTATGAATCCAAATATTCACTCTATTGATAAATAGTAGGGAAAGCTCTGCTCTTTAACTTAGTTGTGGCAACCGGCCTCGGAGAAGGTAAACTTTGAATTTAAACCGGTTGTAAACCTGGAGAGGGATGAGCTCTGTCAATTTGTGCCGGAGACACGCTGGATGAGTCACGCACCCTCGCGGTTAAATCAAGTTGTGGGACCAGTGAATGAGAAGAGGAAAGGACAAAAAAAAATCAGCGTAGACTCATTACAGTAAAAACAATTGTTCTTTAAAACGACGATCTTTCATTTTATGTCGGTAAAGTAAAAAAATAAAGGGAATCTACTCTCACTTAGTCAGTTAAAATATACTAAGGTGGATGCTGTTTGAAAACTAGACAGAAAACAAGATTTTTTTCTTGCTGGAAATTTTTGCACACTTTTTTTTTTTTTAATATACTTTCGGTTTTTTACCAGGAAAATTTTTGCTATTCATGTATTTTTGTTTCTAAGAATTTCATTGTTTGGTAAACAACTAGGGTGCTGGGAACTTTTGCACACATCTGAATACATGTACATGTTTTGTAGTTGATCAAACGAAAGTAGTTCCCCCTTACTTTTTTACCCACATAAAATGAAAGATTGTATCTAGCATAAGATTTTAAAAAATTTTCTTTCAAAAATTCATGGACCATTTCTAACTCTTTCAAATTTGAGTCTTGGAAAGTTTGGGACCTTCAAGTGTTGACCAAACTTGTTAGATCTTTGTTTTTATTGCAACTAGTTTTAATGTTTCTTTTTAGTTTTTAATCTAACACTTTGGGATTTTCATTATCACTATTTTGGTGTATCAAAAGTATTTTCATTTTTTTCTTAAATCAACTCTACAAAAATGTTTTTTTTTTCTTCATAATTCTAGCTTAATGATTCCAGAACTTTTTTAGGTGCTGCCCCATTTGTTTTCCTAGTACCCTCTCCCTTGTAAATATACACCTCTTTTATGTCTACTGCAAATTAGAAATAACAAATCTTACTCAAAGTCTGTGATGACATATTGCAAATGTAAAAAAATGCTGTGATCATCAGTCCCCATAGTATCAGCTGTCTGATCCAGCTGGTATGTATCCCACCTCAACCATGTCACCAAGATACAAACATTGACTTTTAACTTCGACTTTCTGTCTTAAAAATAAAACCATGCCTTTGTTTATAATTTTATTTAATTTTTTTTAAAATCAACTGTACAATCATGGTATCTCTTTTGCAATCTTAGCTTGATGATTTCCAAACATTTTTTGGGTGTCACCTCATTCAGTTCCCAGGCCCCATCTCTGCCTACCACCCCCATACAACAAACATGCACTTCTTTTATTGGTATGTGGTTTACTGCAAATTTAAAAATAACCATAACTCTAACACAAAATCTGTGATGATGCTATAATCCTCAATTCCCATGGTGTCTGCTGTCTGCTCTAGTTGGTGTGTACCCTGTTCAGACCATGTAACCAAGATACAAACATTTAGGCTTTTAACTTTGACTTTCTGTCTTAAAATAAAACCTTGCTTTTGTGCATGATTTTATTTCATTAAATAAAAAATTCTTTTAAATCAATAGTAATGGAATGTAAAATATTTCCATGTGTTTTTTTGGTGGTGGAGGGTGGCAGTCTGTTTCATGGTGACCAATTTTCAAACAAGTTAGCTGTTATGAACTTAATTCTTTAGAATCTGGTATTGCTTGATTATCATAAAAATATGAAACTATTAATTGCAATATGTGTTTTATCCCAGATATTAACTACTCTCTCAGATACTGCAACCTTTAAATACAGTAATGATATCTAATACACACACACACACACACACATATATATATAATTTTTATATTCTGTATTTTATCTGCTATATCTGTAGAATGTTCAGTATGTGATAGACCTGTTATTATGAAGGGTGGTTGAAAAGTAATTCATCTCATCTCATTCATTTCTTGTAAAAATTATAGTTAAGAAATAAATTGTGTGTGTGTGTGTGTGTGTGTATATATATATATATATATATATATATATATGCACACACATTATATTTTCTAATATAATCTAAACTATTTCTGTTTTTTTATGACAGTCTGTTTTGTGGTTTTCAATTTTCAAATCACTGTTAAAATTTTCTCATATCTTTCATCTGCATTTGTTCATTTTCTTTGTGTTGTTTAAAATTTTTGATATATATATATATATATATATATATATATACACGGACACATACTAGTAGAAGAACCCTTTGTTGTCCAGAATAAAAATAAAATACTATGTTCTATTTGCTTTCTGTACAAAGGAGTCCTGTCTTATCAAATTTTTTTAGTCCCCCTGTGATGGATGAGTGTGTGAATTCTCCTGCCGATAGAAATTTTATTTGTTTTCTTGATGAATTAGACCTTCCCGATCCACTAGTCTAGCACACTTAGAGGATGTTCGTCAGAGATGGAAGGAATGTTGGAGGAAGAGGCAGTGAATATACTACTTACTTCCAGAGGTACCTGGAATATTTCAGCTTGAAATCGATCATGAATGTCTAATTCATCTGAAGAACAAATAAAATTGTCATCTGCAAGAGGCCACGGCCATGCCTTTACAAGAGAGGGTGTTGTAACTATTTTAGCTAAAAATGTTCCTGGCATTTCCAAAAGTGGGAGGTCTCCTCCCACAAATTCCATTAAAAGATTCATTGAGAAGAAAGGAATTCACATACCAAGTTTTGAGATTGCCCCATTAGCCTAGGATTTCATAGATAACAAAGAAAATTATATAGATACAAACAGGAAACCTAGCATTGCCCAGGATAAAAATAACGCACTAAAAGATATTTTGTTAAACAAAAATTTATTCTGTTTGCTTTGTATAAATGAGTCTTGTTTTCCTTAATTTTCTTTAAAAAAAAGGTTACAACTCCCTCTCTTGTAAAGGGATGGGAGTGGGCTCTTGCAGATAATTTTATTTGTTTTTGGATAAATCAGACATCCATGATCGATTTCAAGCTGAAATATTCCAGGTGCTTCTTCCTCCAACATTCCTTCCATTTCTGATGGACATCCTCTAAGTGTGCTAGACCAGTTTCTGTACCAAGGCTAAAGAACCCAATCTGTCCTACAATTTACCCATAGCTCGAACTGATAGATTTATGCCTTTCCCAAGAGCATTAGTGTAAAGTGAAATGCAAACAGCTTTGTCCAGTATTTGAATTCTGGTTGCTAAGACCATTTCCTGTATATTCCTTGGTGAATTGTAGTTACTCCCTGAAATGACTTTCCCTTGTGAGCATCTTGTTGGTTGGTTGTTTGGGTTTTATGGCATATCAACCTTTGTAGGTTATTTAATGCCAAAACCATTTTTATGAAAATAATTCTATTTTAAACAATTCAGTTTAGCATAAGTACACAGTTTAAATGTGAAAAACGTTTCTATTTCAAGCTATTCCGTTTAGTCGAGCTGTTCTAATTCAGCTAAGTACAAGTACAGATTTTGTTTACACATAGTTAAATGTCAAAACAGTTCTATATTAAACAATTCAGTTTAGTGTAAGTACAGTTTTAATGTCAAAAAACAGTTCCATTTCAAATAATTCAGTTTAGCATAAGTACATAGTTTATTTTTTGTTAAACAGTTCTAATTCAGCTAAGTATAAGTACAGGTTTTATTTGCACACAATTAAATTTCAAAACAGTTCTATATTAAACAAATCAGTAAGTACATTTTCAATGTCAAAAACAGTTCCATTTCAAAGAATTCAGTCCAGCACAAGCACGCAGTTTAAATGTAAGTACGGTTTAATTGTCAAAAACATTTCTATTTCAAGCTATTCAGTTTAGTCAAACAGTTCTAATTCAAAAAATTCAGTTAGCATAAGTATGCAGTTTGTTCTATTTAACCCATAGATAGGGCCCTATTAGGTGCTACCATTCCGGGACAGAGAGGACCTGGAAGCAATGGCAATGAAGGGGTACTCTGCATTCCCCAAAGCTCCAGTATCACTGGAACCTCATCATCAGATGGTTTAGTGTCATATCCAGGACTCTCATTGGGAAGGGAAGGGGTTCTTACCCCTCTGCAGAGGTGCAGTCAGTGTATTCTACTGCCCCAGTTGACTGGGCAAGTAAACATCTTGTGACAAAGCTGAAGAAGCAGTGGTTTAAGTCACCTGTTTTCCATTTGTTAAAAAAGAAATTAAGTTAATACAAAACTAGAATTGTTTTTTATCAATGTTTGCATTAAACTTCATCTGAAGAGACTAACCCCTAATAGATTTTGATAATATATGCCCCCATGTCACACAGGAATTTTATTTAAAAATCAATGTGGAATTTGTTTTTATCCGAATTTAAAGCAAAAAATTGAAGTGGTTTTCATGATTTCCAAGCGGTACCTAAGGTATAAGATACCATGAAGGAATGTGGTGACTTGTATTGACATCAAACAGGAATATAGTTTAAATAAAGTTATTCAATGCATAACTTATTTTACCAGAATTCTAAACCAAAAATTGATTTGCCAGTCAGCTGGGGCTGTAGAATACACTGACTGCACCTCTGTAGAGGGGTAAGACTCCTCCACCCCAATGAGTATCCTGGATATGACACTAAACAATCTGATGGTAAGGTTGCAGTAATGCTGAAGCCTTGGGGAATGCGGAGCACCCCTTCATTGCCATTGCTCCCAGGTCCACTCTGGCCTGGCGTGGTAGCACCTGATTGGGCCCTATCTATGGGTTAAATAGAACTAACTGCATACTTATGCTAAACTGAATTGTTTGAAATAGAAACATTCTTGACTATTAAACCGTACTTACATTTAAACTGTGTGCTTATGCTAAACTGAATTGTTTGAAATTTAACTGTTTTTAACATTGAAACTCTACTTATACTAAACTGAATTGTTATATATAGAACTGTTTTGACATTTTACTGTGTAAACAAAATGTAAACAAAGTGTCCTGGATATGACACTAAACAATTGGATGGTGAGGTTCCTGTGATGCTGGAATGTAGAGTACCCCTTCATTGCCATTGCTCCCAAGTCCACTCTGGCCCAAAATGGTAGCATCATATAGGGCCCTATCTATGAGTTAAATAGAACTAATTGCATACTTATGCTAAACTGAATCAGAACTGTTTGACTAAACTGAATAGCTTGAAATAGAAATGTTTTTGACAATTAAACTGTGTGCTCATGCTAAACTGAATTGTTTGAAATAGAACTGGTTATTTACATAAAAATGGATTTGGTTTTAAATAACCTAAAAAGGTTGATATGCCATAAAACCCAACCAACCAACCAAAAATTGAAGTTGTTACGTTGATGAATTCTAAATAGTACTTATGACATAAGTAATTATTGATAAATGTCCATTCCTAAAAATATCTGTACTTGCTGCCACTATTTGAATTTGTTTAAATGTGATGGTAACTTTGGAGAATGCATTCAATGTGATGGTATAATATACATATAAACTGGATCTGGCATTAAATAACCCACTAGTGTTACCATGCTGTAGAACGCAATCAACCAACCTGTGATTGCAACTTTGAAGAATGCACTAAATATAGCCTGTGACGGTAACATGAAAGAGTGTGCTCAATATAATCTCTGATATTAACAGAAGATTGCATTCAATATAGCTTTTAATTTTTTAATTTTGATTTTTGCAAAGGTCAATAACAAAATTTAAAAACATATTATTAGAATAAGATTTATAAGTTTTTATGTGTTTTACTTTGATTTTAAAACTAAGAACAGTCCCTCCGTGATGTCAGCATATATGTCACCACATTCTACTTGGTATCATCTCTTCAAACAAAAAACAAATTTGCTGCAATTAATTGATTTATCTTCTTATATTTCTTTCTTTCTTTTGTTTTCCAGATGAACATCTTCAGGAGCCTTTGTTATGACTGGTTCTCTGTTGGATAAAGTTAGAATCTACACCAAAATCAGCTTGTTCATAAAACTTCAGTTCACCACAGTCCTCAGAACCTAATCCAAGACTTTCATAGCATTAACTCAATAAATCAATACATAAATGCCAATTTAAAAAAACAAAAAAAAAACAAGCTTTTTAAACCTTTGAATTCAGTATTGGCCAACCAGTGTCTGTGACCAAAATGATATCTATGAAAAAGATCATATGACTAACTGATTAGGATATCTTGCATCTTGCAGATTTATAATAACAATTAATCTTATATATACTTTTAAAAAAGGGTGACCTTTAACCAGATTGAAATATTGAATATCAACAATTGTTTAAATTTTCAAAAATATATATTTCTCTTCTATTTTAATTTTCTTTATAAAAGGTGCTTATATGTGTGTATTTAAAAAGAAAATATCTTGGAACTTTGTGCTATGATTTTGTAACATTATTATACCAATAATATATAACCAATCCTAAATGCTATTTGCTTTTAGGCTATGAAGCAATCATAGAAATACTATTGAAATATGAACATTATATTTTCACACTGAACAAAACCATACTGCAAGAACTTACCTTTCTTAAGCAGCAATTTATTTCAACTTTTTTTTTGACTGACTGCATTGACTTGTATTGTGCTTGATATTAATTCTTTGATAAGTCCAGAAGATATTTGAGTTGTCTTTCAATACTGCTAACCTCCATAGACTGCACTTGCAACCCAAACAAAATTTCACTCTTTCAAGATGAAGAAACCAACATGCGACATTTGCGGAAAGGTCTTCTCCAGACGCGACAACATGGAGAGGCATCGCACGCGTCATCTACATCGAGAAGTGTACAGATGCGAGACCTGTGGCCGTGATTTCAGTCAGAAGTCTTACCTGAAGTTACACAGACGCCTGCATACAGGTGAAAGGCCCTTTGGATGTAATGTGTGTGGACGTGCCTTTTCTCGAAATGACCATTTGGTCATTCATATACGCGGACACCAGGGCATCAAAATGTTCAACTGTAATGTCTGCAACAAATCCTTTGCTCGTCGTTCTTATCTGACTGTGCACCAGCGTATCCATAGCAACATTCGACCCTACAGGTGTCACATCTGCAGCTGTGCCTTCTACCGTGGTGACCACCTGGTTCGACATCGAGTAAAACAGCACGGTGAGGTGAAGGTGCCTTCTAATAGGGTTAATAATATTAGCCTTGTTAGTAACAACACTACTACAACCACCCTGACTCCTACTACTGATAATATCATTAACCACCCCCAGGACACCTTGTACACACAGCAGCAACCCACGTCCCTGCAACAGGTGCAGACTGAGCAAGGACAGATTCAAGTGGTCACTGTCCAGACAACATCGGAAGTTGAAGAAGCAGAAGTTCAGCAAGCATTTAAATGCACAGATGGTACTTGTAGTGTTATTCAGAACGCTAACCGAGACTATGGAGAGTCTCTAGTTGCTATTGTGACCAATGGGAACAAGACTGTATTTCAGCCCTGTGAGATGATCGTTCATCAAAATTCAACACTTCCTGTCGTTGCATCATGTGCCGATGATGGACAGATGCAGAAATGTGTCTATCAGACAACTGCTTCCGGTACTACCAAGTTTGTGACTAGTATCCCCACTGCAACAACCTTACCACTAATGACCAAAACCTCACCCTCGGCTACGAATTCTGTGGCCTACAAGTGTGATTTTTGTTCTAAGTGTTTTTCAAGGAAGGATAACCTTGAGAGACATAGGTTAACTCATCTGAATGAGAAGCTCTTCAGCTGTGACATTTGCCAGAAGAGTTTCTCTCGCAGGTCATATTTGAGTGTCCACCGCCGGATTCACACTGGAGAGAAGCCGTTTGTCTGTGACCGATGTGGCTTTGCATTCTCTCGCAAAGACCATCTGTTGAAGCATAAGAGGGCCAATGAAGGTCGGCTGAAACTGAGCTGTGTGCCTCCAAAACACTCGGTCATCCTCAAGGCTGATGACAGTGCAGAAGTTGGCGAGACTGTGGCTGTTGTTGTTACCACAGATGCCAGTGTTGCAGCTGATGGGACTGTGGTTGTCGCCAATACCGAGACAGGGGAGGAATTGAAAACAGTAGCAATGTACCATACCCAGGTTGCCGAAGGTACGAATATTGATGGGACCATAACTACTGCAGGTGCAGCACAGATGTATCCAATTATGTCTACTTTTCCGGCCAATATTGAAATCTCCCCATCTACAGCCCAGATTTTTCCTACGATTCAAATGTACCCAACTGCTGCCCATATGAATGTGCCTCTCCATGCAAATGTATCTCATGAGATAATCATCCCAAATTCACAAATTGCCCAAAAGTGAAAGTGTCTTCATAATATTGATACACTTATGTTTATTTAATTTTGTTTTGTTATTAAGACGATATATTAATAAATTGGTTTGTGGATTTTTTTACTTGTTTTTCTGTGTAACATAATTGTTATATAATTCACAAAAGATTATGGATTGGACTAATGTGTAATTATAGACTTTATATATAAATCAGAAAACAGTACGAGGGATGTTCCAAAAGTAATGTCTCCTATTTGTCTCCATGGAAACTAAAGCAAATACAGGGAGCACAATGGCACCATTTGATAGAGCAAGTTTTCAGTTACAAAACACTATTTCCACCATTGACTATACAGTTTTACCAACAATGAATGACAGCCTGTCAGATGCCATTTTGTTAGACTGCTGCATGGCTACTATCTATAAGACAAAAAAAAAAAAAAAAGTTATGTTTTTGGCATGAAGGTTCAACTTCTACTTTCATACCACCAACATCCACTTCTAATGTTGTGGAATAAAATGATAAAATGGAGGCATTAGTTTTGGAGCAATCCTCTTATTTGTATGGCATAAAGGATCATTTATAATAGTGTTATGTAGCTGAAAAGTTGGTCTATTCAACAGGGTTATTATTCTCCTTATATTTGCTGTAGTTTCCATGGAAATAAGAGGCATTACTTTTAGAGCACTCTTCATACAATTTATGAAGTGTTAAAAATGTTATAGCCTATGAATTTCTTAGATGAAGCATTGTCATTGCTATGAATTTTTTAACCAGTTTTTCCTTCATCTTATTTTTGTTGCTGATTTACACCTAGATATAATTCTTAATCTTTCTGAATTCAAACAAGGTAACTTGCTGTAGTGGAGTGATAGAATTAAGAACTGGAAACCCTTAGGCAGTTCAGCATTGTGTTCAACCTCATTCTGGCAACTCTTGTAGCAATACTGATGCCAACTTGTATAGTGTCTTGCTCTTCTCTTGAACAACATTGGTGCTGTGAAGAAGAGATCTGAAGCATAGTCAACTGTCAATTTTATATACCACCTTGCTTGGCCTTAAGATTCAGATACCAATTTTGTGAGACTGACAAATGCTATAAGCATTAAGATTTTGAATCCATAAGCCCTGTTTTCTGCACTGTAAGCACAATATTCCTGGGTCAGAGAAATCACAACCAGATTTAATATGGCAACTATTTACAGCGTGTTTTTTTTTTTGTTTTTTTTTTTTTTTTTAACCCTTTTACTACTGCTGTATTTTCTAATTTTTGGTAGCTCTCAGAGTCACTTACCAAAAAAAAAAAAAAAACCAAACCAACAACTATTTAATGCTATTTTAGAACCCTTAAATCACCATAAAAATGTTACGAACTGGTGTTGGAACCATAAAAAAATCAGCCGGTGGAAAATATAGACATTGTGTGAAATTTGATGCACGAAGCACACCTTTAAAGATTTATCTGTTGTTGCACTCAGCAGTGAAAGGTTTTAACAAAAATTTCTACTTTCTAGAATGGAGTTTGTATGTGTTTTGCATCCAATTTCTTTTTTGAAGGAGAAGTGGGGGTATTTTTAGCTTAGGTATAGGGTTTCTGAAAGTTAAGGATTCAAAGGTTTAAATTGTCTGAATTTCTTAGATGAAGCATGGTTGCTATGAATTTTTATGAGTTTTTAACTTCATCTTATTTTTGTTGCTTGTTTATATTGTTTCTTGGGCTTTTTGTCTGGGGGATACAAATTGACTAGTCTCAGAGAGTGGTCCCTCTCAGGCAGCACCTGTCTTTATTGTCTAAAAGAGTTGGGTTGATTGTTCAATGCCTAAGATACAATCATAGAGAGCAATGCTGATAGAACAAGGACAATTTTTTTCACCTGCTACCCAGAAGGCTCAGTTCCAAGTGGTCCCTGCATTAAATTGATTTTTTGTCATGTTCTAGGGTGAAGAGTAGAACTCCATCTACTAGTTGTAGTAATAGTAGATAGTCTTAAATTGTCGGAATTTTTGATTAAGCATTGTTTTTTTCTAAATCTCTTTTATCACTACTCTCAAGCCATTATTCTCTGTTAAGTAATCGGCTCAGATTGACAGTAAAAAAAAAAGATAAAAGTGTCTGGTGAAATTTAAATTTGTATCCTTTATTGGGGATCTGATTTAATATGAAGGCTCTATCATCATTTTGGCTGTAAAAGAGGGTGGGTGACATAACTGATACACTGGTGGCTAATAGTTATTGTAGGAAATGAAAAGCATGAATCCGTCTCTTCTCCCACTAGTTATGGGTAAATAGTAGGGTAGACTGGCTCTCTAAACTTGTACAAAGAGAAAACAGTCTAGAAGGAAAAACGCTGAAGACAAAACCAATAGAATGGAGATAACTACCCCACCCATAAAAACTACTTAGACTTATCTAGCAGATCCAGTCACACTGATACATTCACTTTCAGACTAATACCCTTGCGAAAGGCATGAACTCTCTTATCCCCCTTCCCTCAACTATGGATTAGATATCACCACTACTGTTTTTCTTCAAGGATGGCTTTATCATTAAATAATCTACAAAGGTTAATATGCTAAACCAAGCCTTATATTGAGAAGTAAACTGTATGACAAAAAAGAAATATAGGTTATTAGAAGGAAGATTCAACCTCTGCTATATGCCATCAACCTCTATCTCTGGAATAACAATAAAATAAGAAGCATTAGTTTTGGAACATCCGCTTACCAGCATGGCCTTGGTACATAACTGTTGCAAGCTTCAAAGGACTGATGCCTTGGATCATTGTGTCTTCTGTTTTGTTAGCTGTCATCAGGATGTATGAGGGGTACACATCTCTGTTAGGGAGAAACTTTTATCAGCATGAAAAGTGTATGATCCTTGTCAGTACCAACTGCTGAAAAGTCAAAATGATAAAAGTTATCTTGAAGCTCTACTGCACAATAAGGACTTAGTTGTTTTAGCCCAGGCTCAAACCCTGACTCAAACCTTATTTGAGCAATGCTTACTGATGAAAGCTTGTGTGGCTGAACTGAAAAGTCATGGTAAAACTGGCTCTCAAAGTTAGACTTGAGTTGAAATCACATTGGACTCTCTCTTTTTTTTTTTTTTTTTTTTATATTTCCAATCCATATTGCTAATTTAATGACAATAGAAATAAGATGAAAACTATACAATAGTTTATGAAATTCAGACAGATTAATTCTGTTACATATCATTGGCCTAGTGGGTAGAGTGTTCGCCAATGGTCCGGGAGACCTGGGTTCAATCCCTGGTCACATCATACCAAAGACTTTAAAAATGGTACTTGATACATCCTTGCTTAGCACTCAGCAATATAAGGTACATATCAAGGGTAAAGTGGAGCAAGGAGTAGCACCCTCCCCTACACCTCAGTGTAGTAGCTATTGAAAAGGGAGCCTTCTGGTTGCCCTCAACTACAGTCACTAACATTACTTTACTTACATATGCTACTACTATTAGGTTGCACTTGTCGGGTGAAGGGGACATCTTCGTGGTATAGTGACTCATATGCTGGACTGTGACATAGTTCAATTTCCAGTCATGCTATTACATTCACTTTCAAATTAATACACTTAGAAAAAGGTATGAACCCTATTATCCCCTCAGCTATGGGTTATGTAGTACCATTACTGGTTTTTTAAAAGGATGGCTTTGGCATTTTAAAACCCATGGCATCCCTAAAAGGTGGAAAGTACTGTTCATGGTAACATAATACAAAGATAAAGCTATTTTGGATCTCCTCACCTTGACACTAGGATCTTCATTTTAAAAATAATCTTGTTACATACTACTACTACTCTTAAGTGTAAACAAGCAACAAAAATTAGATGAAAGATAAACTAGTCAAAAATTAATGAGTTACATCTAAAAAAAATTCAAATAGCTTTGACATCTATTATGACTACTAGATGCAAACAAGCTACGAAAATTATATGAAATTAAAACTAGTCTAAAATTTATAATGATTTTTTAAAAATTTGAAATTGGAAAATGAAACATCTTTTATATACATATTTGAAATGTTCTGCAAGTGTAAAAGTTTACTATTTACTTGAAAAAAAAGATTAAAATTGATTCTGTACATTTTATGTTTAATTTTTTAAATGATATTGCATTATACTTTGATGAGCCATAACCTAATGACCAGTGATATGTGATAAGAATGATATCTACTGTCTCATAAACAAGTTAGCCAGCCTAGAGTATTTTTATAACGTGTTGAAAGCTGCAGTTATGAACAAGAAGAAAGATTTGAGTAATTTTGATAAAGACTAAATTGTTATAGCCAGAAGACTAGGACAGAAGATGTTCACTAATTGTTCACTGTCTATTGACAGTGGTTCAAAAATAGAAATATCACCAACTTGAGCGGTAAAGACTTATCAATGAGAGAAGTGAATGGAGATCTTCCTGCAAAGTTTAATCCAAACTAAGTATGGCAAAAAATTGGAGATAATCTCGGTGAAAAAAAGAAGCAACTACATATGCAATGGTTTCAAAATGAATGCCTCCACCCCCCAAAAAAACTGTTAGAGGCAGTGTGATAGTTTGGAAAGTACTTTGTCACATACAACCTACAGCATCATTGAAGAACAGGTATACCTTATGATGGCAATAGTCTTCTATCTTTCAGCAAGATGGTGCGATCTGTCATATGGTATGAGTTAAACAAGAATGATTTCAGAAACATGAAGAAGACTTCAGTGCTTTACTTTTGCTAGTAAAATCTTCATATCCCAATCTCCTTGATGTGTTGGACTTAACAATGTTGTTTTGCAGAACCTCTTACCATGCACTTTACAGGAATTAAAGGACCTGCTGCTCACATCCCAAAACCAGCTCCAAGATTAAACATTTTAAAATACAGCTTCTGCCTTGTCAAGCTGTTTTACTGGCATGTAGAGGACCAACAACTTATTGGTTTATAAATGTTGGGTTAAATGCATGTGTGTATATATATATATATATATATATATATATATATATATATATATATACACACACACACACTTCTTTCTTTTTTTTTCTTTTTTTTTTTCAAATGCTAAAACATTTTGTATATCTCTAATACCATTTTTAACTTGCCTAAAAGTGCCCTTGTAATCTTAATATGTTAATTTTTTAAAAAATTTCATTTCATTTTTTTGTTATCAAGGCTGTTGATTAATAAATTGGTTTGTGGAATTTTTTAGATTTGTTATTATTTATTTATTTATTTATTATTAGTGTGTTTAGTTGACAAGCAAAACGAAAATTCTCACAAATAATTTCATTTTCTTTAATCAAATGATTTCTTTATAAAAACAGAAATCTGAGAACCTTTTTTTTTATTACTTCTAAGCTATCTACAAATCCCCCACCTCTTTTTCTCTCCTTTCTTTTAAAAAATCATCTTTTTATTTTTACACTATATCTCTTTCAAAAAGTAATCTTTTTATTTTTACACTATATCTCTTTCTCTCTTTCAAAAAGTAATCTTTTTATTTTGCACTCTCTTTTTTCTTTTAAAAAATAATCTTTTTAATCCCCTTAATTTTTTAACTTGGTGTTGGCAAATATTTTCAATGGAAGATGTTTACTAAATAATCAGGAAAAAATGTGCATCTTTCTGTATATATTCCATAATTCAGAGAAAAGAATAGACTGTCTATACTTATGTATCTGTCAAATTTTGAAGACCTGATTCTAGTGTTGAAGCTCCTCTTTTGGAGCTGTACAGAGTATGGGGTCATTCTTTAGTTGCTATTACTCCCAGGTTCACTTTGACACAGTGGTTTTACCGGTAAGGGTTCCATCTGTGGTCAAATCAATCTGCTTGAAAATTATTTCTATATAACTGTATGTAAATTATTAGTATTAGAGAGAAATACATGTCATATAACTTTACAAGTTATTTGTATTAAGAATTGTTATTAGAAGCTATAAAATATTAGTTTCTTGGAACCATTTAATTACTTTAAATATTTGAAACCTTATAACTGAAAAAAAAATTATGATTATAATAATTTCCCTTTTTTTTTCTTTTTTTAAAAGGAATAGTTACTAGGAACCATATAAGTAAAGTAAAGTTAGCGACCATAGTCGAGGGTGACCCGAAGGCTCCCTTTTCGATAGCTACTACACCAAGGTGTAGGGGAGGGCGCTACTCCATTTCCTGGATTGCTCCACTTTACCCTTGAACCGTACCTTATAATGCTGAGTGTTAAGCAAGGTGGTATCAAGTTCCATTTTTTTTTTAAAGTCTTTGGTATGACTCGACCTGGGATTGAACCCAGATCTCCCGGGCCATTGGCGAACACTCTAACCGCTGGGCCAATGTCCCGGTTTAGGAACCATATAATTGTATATAAATTATTAAAATTATATAAGAATACAAGATATTATATAACTGTGCAAACAGCTGTTTAGGAAACCATATAACTATTAATTGTTTGTGTTCAGAGTATGATTCTAAACTGTATTTGATGGTGAGGCTCCAATTCTGGAGCTCTAGGCTGTGTGGTGTACTCCTTCCTTAACATTGCTCTCAGGTCCACTCTGACCTGGTGTAGTAGTATCTGTTAAGGTCTCTTTTTGGGTCAAATAGATCTATTTAAAAATTATTAGAATTAGATAGGAATACTTGAAACCATATAATTATGTGGGGAAGTCCCTGTGATGTAGTGCCTAAAGTGCTGGACTGTGACGACATGGTGTAATATAATTGCAGAGGGATTTCGTTTTATATATCTTGCCTTTCAGTTTAGTTAGGCTGAGAACCTTTCGCTTAGTGCATGGGTTAGTTAGGTGCACACATTGAGTGCAGATGTTCACGCGCATGCGGGGCGGATGTGACAATCAGAGATGTCACAATAAAAACCCCAGATAGGAAATGAGACTGGGGATGTGAATGACGTCATGCCCGGAAGCGCTGAGGATTTTGGGATTTCAAAAAAAGCAGTTAGTTGAGATTTAAACTCCGAACGAAAAAGTTGAGATTCGAGTCTAGAGGAAGGTAGTTGATTTTCGGTCTCGCCTCAGTGAGACCAGTTGGGGGTCTACAAAATGTGCCGCGCATGGTAGACTCAGATGGAAAAGTCAGCATAGAAAGAAATTGTGTGTCTCTCTCTCCTGATGTCGAAAAACCTTAAACTCAAAAAGGTAATAAAAAGTTTTGTACCTGAACCAATTTCGAGTGAGAGAGCCAATGTATTAATGTAGTCCAAAATCTTTTTGAACATTGTCTTAAATATATATTTGACTGATAAATGGTACCTGAATTGGTACTACTACACTTAGTCTTTGTTGGACTGGGAGTAATGGTAATGAAGGATGACTGTACACTCATCAGAGCTCTAAAACTGGAACCTCACCACCAGATACAGTTTAGTATCGTACCCATGGTATGTATCAGAAAAACATTGAAACAGACAATTCAAAGAATACTAGAGATTATCGTCATCATCATCATGTCAGGCCACCAACATGGATCTCCCTGACCCTCTCACGCCACCCTTCTTTATCGTACATCGCTCCTGGTAGGTCTTCAAGGCTACATCCTATATCGGCACAGAGCTGTTGTATGTAGGTTCTAGCGGGTCGTCCTGCCTTTGCTCGTCCATATGAAGGGGTCCACAGGAGTATGTCACTGATGAATTCGTCCCTACTTCTCCAGCAGTTTCCCGCATGTCTGGTTCCTCTAACAAACTTAATATTGACAGAAAGGGAAGTAAGGGGGGGGGGGAGAATTTTTTTTTGAAAGCCATGGGAAGCAGCATGGTGGACATAAAGGCAAGTGGATAAACCCTCTGACGGTCAACGCAATGCCTAACCAAGCCCTGGATGTATGAATCCTATGGTTCAATGGCTAGGATCAAATAATTCAATTGGGGAACTACTGCTCATCTATAAGGGTGGCTTCTATAGATGAGAATAAAAACAGTCATTGAAAGACTATTAGAGATTATAAAGATTCAAAAATAAACAATAACTTTTATATTTATGTGTGTATCTCAGGTAACTTAAAATTATATCTTTCCAAGAACTTGTAAAAGAAGAAACAAAGGATTCTACATTTAAAATGTCTGTATTTTTAATGGTATATCAACTTTCATGGGTTATTTAATGCCAAAGCTATCCTTATAGCATAACAGTAGTGGTTCTATTTAACCCAAAGCCCAGTCAGCTAGGGCTGTAAAATACACAAACTACATTGCTGCAGAGAGGTAAGACTCTCCTAACGAGTATCCTGATATGACCCTAAACAATCTGATGGTGAGGTTTCAATAATGCTGGAGCTTTGGGGAATGCAGAGTACCTCTTTATTGCCATTGCTCCCAGGTCCACTCTGGCTCACAGTGGTAGCACCTGATAAGGTCCTATCTATGTTCCAAATAGAACTAAACTATACTTATGCTAAACTGAATTGTTTGAAATAGAACTGTTTTATGAACAAAAATGGATTTGGCATTAAATAACCTACAATGGTTGATATGCTATAAAACTAAACCAAATCAAACTATTTAACCCAGAACTGGGAGGATAAGGAGGTTCATGCCTTTCCTGAGGGTATTAATCTGAAAGTGAATGTAATTGCGCGACTAGAGATTGAACTCAGTATGGTATTGTAGGCCAGAATGTTACTTACTACACAGTTGGGACTCTTCCCCAGCAAATAGGTGATCACCCCAATATTGCCACATAATAATCTGTAATACATCTAATTTGGTGCTGTGTAAACCTGTACAAATTTAGATATATTGTAAAATCATTTAATATGGTTACATGCAGTCAAGATCTTTATTTTAAAAATTCCTTGCAAGTATAAGCATCCCTGTTTACAGTATCACTTCTCAATTTGGTTTCATTGATATTTTCTATCAAAGACTCAAGCTTGTAAAACCGATTGATAATATCATAATAAAACAGGAGTGCATTGCGAAATGATTGTAGGAAGTGAAATCAGTGAACTAAGTTCAAATCCTTGACAAGGCAGTTTGAATTTCACTTTGTGCTAATACCCTTGGGAAAGGCATGAATCCATTTGTTCTCCCCCCCAACTATGGGTAAATAGCTGGGTTGACTGGGCTTTTAGCCTTGATTAGGCAACCAGTCTAGGAAAATGAAAAGCAAGATAAATTCTTGGATCTTACCAGAGAACAAAAAAAAACCCCAAACTGTGAAACATTAAAGTAAGAGTGATACCAATAGTATTTGGAGCACTTGGAACAATCCTGAAGAACCTGGAAAATAGACTGGAAGAATAGGAGATCTAGAAATGATTGAGACTATCCGAACCTCAGGACTGTTGAGATCTGCTAAAATAGTCAAGAGAGGAGGCGACTTATAGCCACTCAGACTTCAGTGAAGGTCACCAGTTACAACTGGTGTGAAAACTCTCAGAGAGTAATTATCAATAATAATAATAATTAGAAGAAGAATAACAAGCCGTTATATTGACAACTGGTTGTATCTATCCTGTTCTTTGGCTGACATATATAACTGGGGACTGGCATACTAACTCAAAGCAACAGGTGTTTGAAATTCTATTATTTTCCTAAGGGGAAGTATAAGCATTTAATTCTTTCATTATTTTAAAAGTATATAATTGTAGTATGTCTGTACAGGACACAACAATTTTAAAAGTAACCTTAGCTGAGTGAGTGTTCGATTTGAATGGCATGTCAATTTGTTTAGGGGTATTTTATGCCAAGAGGTTAGGAAATCATGTTTATAATATAGTCATATTAATATTTTCAGTGTAATTATTTCCTAAGTGATGTCTTGTTTTTTTGTGCCCAGTCCTATTGAATACAAATGATTATTAAACAAATTTCTTTGACTGATGGGACCCTTACAGCTACTACCACTCTGGGTCAGAGTGGAACTGGGACTAATTGCGATTGAAGAGGTACTCCACATTCAATAGATCTCCAGAATTGGAACCTCACCATCAGATACAGGATGTAGCATAAATTTTATTTACATACACATATTTTTAAACCAATCAGCAAAGGAAGCAACTTGGAACATTCCAGAAAAAAAGGATCAAGGTCTCATGCACAAAATTCGCGCTCACATATTTTTAAACCAATCAAATATTTTCCTCCCAAAAAAAATTCATACCCGTTTTGATCCACTTTACGGGTTATGAAAGAAAGCAATGAATCAGTTCTAGACACATCGCCGCTGCCGACTAAAAGAAGCGACGCCACTGAACTGTTTCCTCACATCACCAAACCCTGATAGGTACCACGCTGGCAAGCAAAGTCATATTACCCTTTCTTCTACCACCATAAAAAAAGGAGTTTACTACTACAGAAATTAAATGCTCAACAAGCGAGCAAACACAACAACAACAATTATTACACTGACCGTACTTTCTTCAACATTGTGAGTTTTTTTGTATATTATTCAATCTGAATAATAAATCTTTATTTTAAAGTTATTCAGGTTTTGTTTTTTTTGTTAGGGAAATTATTTGCGAGGAACACGCACGACCCCAAAATTCTGTTTTATACACCCAACATGTCTCGCAACATCCCTGACAAGGATATCCCCTTTTTGGGAGAGACTGTCAGTGACTGTACTAATCACGGACAAGGCTAAAAAGTAACCTTGTTAAATTTTTGGTGAATGCGTTTCTTGTTACAGCCTTATAAACTTTTTTTAGGTTTTCAGGTCACTATGTCAAGCAATTATCCTTCATGTCATCTCTGAGGGTAATGGGAGAGTTACTTGGCAGTACCCAGATCCTCTCTAAGTATCATACAACAGATTGTATTGGGTTATATGGTACCAGTAGCAAGAAATGAACCCTGACCAAAATAATTTGGAAGAGGTGGAAATCCTAATAAACAAAATAATAAGAATAAAATAATTATGAATAAAATATCAATAATAAATGAATAATCAATATACATTTATTAATATACAGTATTTTCTATAAATAAGTAAAGCCTCAGCAATTTTTTTATAAAAAGTTAATTTTCTTCTCTCCCAAAGATACCAGGACATTTATAATTTCTAGTGGAACATCATGCAATTAAAACATATATTTATTAGGTATTATTTAGTGTCAAACTCTACAACATTGAAACTATAACCAAAAATAAAATTCACTGGAACTTATCTGACTGTATCCCCTGCAAAGTAGTAAGACCTCCACCAAAATAAAAGGGTGTCCTGGATATCACACTAAACAGCATCTGGTGGTGAGGCTACAGTTCTAGAGCTCTGAGTACCCATTCATTGTATTACTCCCAGGTTCACTCTGTACCTGTTAGGGTCCCCCCTATGGGCTAAATAGATCTGTTTAAAGAGTATTCATGTTAGACAGGAATACTTGATACCATATAACTGTCTACAAATTATTTGTATTGATAATTACTTAGAGCTATAACTGTTTTCAAAGAATTATTACTTTCATTTAAGTATCAAATAGAACTATTCAATCGTTTACTAAGGATTACTATTATTATTAGTTATTTGAAACCATATAGCTATATGCAAGTTATTCATATTAGATAGGAATACTTGATCAATAGAATTATTAGTGTTAAATAGCAATACTTGAAACCATTTAATTGTATGCAAACAAATGATTGATATTAAATAGAATTATTAGCATTAGATAGGAATACTTTAAACCATTTGAAGATGTACAAATGAATGAGTAATATTAGATAGAATTATTAGTGTTAGATAGCAATACTTGAAACCATTTAACTGTGTGCAAACAAATGATTCATATTAAATAGAATTATTAGTGTTAGGTAGCAATACTTGAAATCATTTGAAGATGTGCAAACGAATGAGTAATATTATATAGAATTATTAGTGTTAGATAGCAATACTTGAAACCATTCAACTGTGTGCAAACAAATGATTAATATTATTAAATTCAATTATTAGTGTTGGCATGACTTAAAACCATTTAACTGAATGCATATATATATATATATATATATATATATATATAAACCAGATTTTTCATTAAACAACTCACAAGGTTTGGTTTGGTTTGATTTGTTTTGGTTTGATTTGGTTTGGTTTGATGGCACATCAACCATTCTGGGTTATTTAATACCAAATCCATTTCTATACATATAAACAGTTTTATTTCAACCAATTCAGTTTAACATAATTACACAGTTTAAATGTCAAAATAGTTTTATTTTAAACAATTCAGTTTAGCATAAGTACACTGTTTAGTGCTATTTGACCCATAGATAGGATCCTATCAGGTGCTACCACTCTGGGCAAGAGTGGACCAGGGAGCAATGGCAGTGAAGGGGTACTTCGCATTCCTCAAAGCTCCAGCAGTACTGGAACCTCACCACCAGGTTGTTTAGTGTCATATTCAGAACACTTGTTGGGGGAGTTTTACCCCTCTGCAGAAATGCAGTATGTGTATTCTCTAGCCCCAGCCGACTGCGCCCCACAAGGGTTGATATGCCATAAAACACAACCAAACCAAACTAATGATTATTATTAATTAATTGAGTCCATATGATTGTATTCAGATTATTTGCATTGATTGGAAAACTTGATATCATGTAAACAAATGAAAAAGATGCAATTTACAATTAAAAAAAAATTATTTAGTTATAATTACAATCAATGGTCCAGTTGGCTGGGACTGTAGAATATGACTGCATCTCTGCAGAGGAGTAAAACACGCCTAACAAGTGTCCAGGATATGACACTAAATCGAATGGTGAGGCTTCAGTAATGCTGGAGCTTTAGGGAATGTGGAGTACCCCTTCATTGCATCACTCCTAAGTCCACTCTGGCCCCGGAGTGGTAGCACCTAATAGGGTCCTATCTATGGGTTACATAGAACTAAATCGTGTACTTATGCTAAAATGAATTGTTTGAAATTAACTGTTTTACATTTAACTATATGTAAACAAAAAAACTGTACTTAAGCTAAACTGAATTGTTTAAAATAGAACTGTTTAATCGTTTAACTGTGTGTTAAAAAAAACCGTGCACTTAAACTAAACTGAATTGTTTGAAATAGAACCGTTGTTACGTTTAACCCTGAGTAAACAAAAAACTGTTTTTAATCCAATGACTGTGTGTTAACAAAAGACTGTACTTATGCTAAACTGAATTGTTTGAAATTAAGTGAAACCATTTAACTGCATGCAACCCCCCCCAAAAAAAAAACAAGCTCAGGTTTGTTTAAAAATGTTATCTTCAAAATATGTTTAGAAAACATATATTTAAGATATGTATAAAAAGGATTTGGCATTAAATGACCTATAATGGTTGATATGCTATAAAACCAAACCAAACCAAACCATTTACAATCAAACATTTACAAATCAATCCAATTTGGGCATTAAATAACCTATAAGGAATTAATATGCCATTTATCATATAGGCCAAAGCAAACCAAAAATAAAATAGCATAAATATTGAAGATGTACATTTTTTTGCACAATTATAGGTTCATATTTTTGCAGCCCATTTGTGGTGTCTGCAATGACACTTAAATCCAGAAAGGCTTTTAAAAACTCTGTTCAATTGCAAGCAGATAAATATGTGATAAGTTTGGATAAGCTTGGTTAAGAGGCAAACAGAAAACCCGTCTGTCTTGAAAATCAAGTTTTCAACTCTTGGCTTTTACTTGATGGTTAGGTAAGGTTAATTGATTCAATGGCATATCAACACTTCTGGGATATTTAATGCCAAATCATATATATATATATATGATAACAAGTAATCTAAATAGAAAGGGGAGATTTATTGAGAAACAAGGTCGACACTATAGCATTTCGGTTTCACCAAACCATCATTAGGACCATGAGGGGTTATATTAGTGATTTTAAGTTATTTTAAGTTTAAGTTATTGATGATTGTATAAAAAGTGTAAAAATATACAAAAACCTTGGAAAAGTTGTATAACAAGAAAAAGTTGGCTGTTTATGACAAGAAAAATTGGCTTCTAACAATGCCTTCATCAGATGATGACTCTGGGTTCAGGCATGGTTTCGGGGCCGAAGCACCATTTGATTGAACAGTTCTATTTGATTCCTAGATCAGACCCTAAAAGGTACTAGCATACCAGGTCAGAGTGAACTTGAGAGTAATGACAATGAAGGGGTACTCCACATTCCCCAAACTCAAAGACCGGAGTCTCACTATCAGACGCAATTTAATGTCATACCCAGGACACCAAATGGTTTCAAGTATTGCCATCTAACACTAATAATTCTAGTCAACATTATTAATTTGTTTGCCCACAGTTAAATGATTTCAAATATAGCTATTTAATACAATTCTATCTATTGAATGGATTCAAGAATTGTTATCTAATGCTAGTAATTCTAATTAATATAAATCATTTGTTTGCACACAGTCATATCGTTTCAAGTATTGCAATTTCAGCCAAAGTGACTCTCAGCTACCAACTTCTAGCTCCTTAAAGATAAAATAAGGTTGGGTGGGTATTTGCCAGAAGAGCAATAGATCTGAAGAATACAGTCGAGACAATTATATAGCCGACTGATCAGATCAGGCCTCTCCAACTGTTCATCGAGCCCAGTAAGGGCTGAAGTAGAGTGTTGCAGGTCACATGACCATTTTGGCTGAAGGTCACAGACTGCTGACTCACCAGGATCCCAGCCTCAAGCATTGCAAGTGGGTTTGTTGATAGCACAGAGGTATAGCGACTTATTGTAGTAGTAAGAAAAATAAGGAGGCAATATGTAATTTGGGAGGTAGTCTATACATATGTGTTCACTATATGACTTTACTGCCAGAAAAGAGGAAGAAATACAAAAAAGGAAATATAAAGAGTGTATCAAATTTAGTGGCACCAAGAAGGCTTGTGACTGGCCGCTGCAGTTGGCGTATTCTACGGCCTCAGCTGATAGAGCAAGCTTTTACTGGAGTAAAACATTTGGCATTGTGTAATGGTGAACAAGCTTGGCTAGCAGACCATTACTAGTGAGTTTGGTTGTTATGGGCTCCATTATTCTGGCCTTGTGCCACAACTAAGCTTATCTTAACTATCTCAGAATATTGAAAATGATCTCTGGTGAATATATCTTGGAGCAATTGTTACACAAGCTAACATCACAAAATACATAGAGGGAGTCTCCATGGCGTAAGAGCTGAACTTTGACATCATTGTAAGTTTGAACACCAGGTGCATTATTACGCTTACTTTCGGACTAATACCTTTAGAAAATCTGAGAACTAATTTCTTAACCGAGACAAAAAGTCCGCAATAAATAAATAAATAAAAATTAATTCTCAGATTAAGAAGCCTCATCTCAAAAGGATTCCCAATAAAGACCTTTAGGAAAGATATGAACTCCCTTAACCCCTCCTCCACAGCCATGGATTAAATAGCACTACTACAAGAATGCCTTTGGCATTAAATAACCTAGGAAGGTTGATATGCCATGATGTAGTGATTATTAACTTAGACAATGACATGATGATAAGTAGTTTGAATATCACTTCACGCTAATGCCCTAGGGAAAGACATAATCAATTTCTTCTACCCTCAGCTAAGAGTAAAAAGCCAGACAGACAGGACTGTTTACTTTTTTCTCTTAGTATGGCAATCGGTCAAGAGAATGAAAAACTTTGACTTCAAAACCAGCAGTGTTTCGCTTAAAAAACTGACCTTTTGTCACATCCTGCCCGTGGTGCAGGGTAGATAAATAGAAACATAACATAATACCCTAGGAATACCTACGCGGCGCTTTAGGCGCCTCGGGTGGTGTAATGGTTGGCAAGCTAATACTCACAAATTTTCACGAGTGAGTTCGATTCTCACTGGGTATCCTATTAATACAGCCTTGTGATAAATTTAAGCAAAAGTTGAGTAAATTACAGGAACCTCGGGTGGTGTAATGGTTAACAAGCTGATACCAACAAATTTTCACGAGTGAGTTCGAATATCATCGGCTGCCCCATTCATACGGCCTTGTACCACATCTAAGTAAAGAGCTTAGTAAATCATTACTACTCAACGCGGGGTTTTGATATCAGTTTTAAAGGGAGTTAATTTATTTTGTCCACATGGTAAAATTGTCAAAAAAGGTATGCATCAAAGATTATTGATCTATTTTAAACATGTCATAAATTAGTGTGTGTGTGTGTGTATACAGGTGTTTTTTTTTATTTTTAATTTTATTTTTTAATTATAATAATAATAATAATATTAATAATAATAATAATTTTATATATATATATATATATATATATATATATATATATAGTATGTGTGTCTGAGTATAAATTTTATTCACTTATTTAATTGTTTATTTCTATAACCTAAAAAAATGTTTTTGGATGATATACGATCGGAAAATTTAAAGAGAATTTTCCCTTAAGAATTATTTAAAATAGAAAAAGAAACGAATATTAACAGGTGCTACCTTTTAAGAGGCTCGAGAAACAAGTGATTTAAAAAAAAAAAAGTTTTATAATTTTATTTCACTTGTTTACATTTTTTACGTTAATACATATTTTGTTAAAAAATAAAATAAACCGAACTTATTGAAATTAGCAGGGTCTACGTTTCATTTATTTATTATTATTTTTATTTTGTTTGTGTAACTTTGACTTGTGGCTGGCAGGCTGTGCTTAAAGATGGCGGGCTGGACACTACCTCATTTCATTACAAGGAAACATTTCGTTGGAGCTTGAACAACTGAAAAACAAAACAAGACACAAAAGCAAACAAAAAAAACATTTATTTTTATTTTGTTTCTTTTAGTGCTGTCTGCTTTCGTCTTAGCTTTTCCTTCGGCTTGCAGAAGCATTTGTTTTTACCTCACAACCATTTAATTTCCTATTATATATCATATACAATATCAACAACAAACTAGGAATAAGGAACGAATAATGACGTTTTATTATCAAGAAAATAATGTTTATTTTAGAAACGTGTTGTGTACATCCGGGACTTAAAGGGGAAAAGTCAACCTGATTATTATTATTTTTTAAAGTCAGGTTGTGAGTTCCTTGACTAAAAAAAGGTAAGTTGATAAAATTCCTGTTTATTTATTTTTCTATGGACATAGCGTAATTTTTTTTTTTACACTTATTTCTTTCTTTTAGACGACTGAAGCCGAAAATTCACCATTTTTATTCAAGATGGCGTATTGTAAACAAAAACATAACATTTTTACATACGAAAGTTTTTCTTAAAAATATACGATTTCCAACAATAAAAAATCCTTAAAAAGAAACCCTGAGCAATTAATAATCGTAAAATTTCGGTATGTAATCGATTTATAACATTTTATTTTATAATGTAACAATTTTAATTATATTTTACCATTCTTATATATATATAATATAAATTTCTACCTGTTAAATATATTGTCCAGTTTGATTTAGAATATTCAGTTTAAAATGATTCCATTTTTGGATTTGTTAATTTAACGAAGTAATTTAAATTTAGTGAGTTAGTTGTTTTTAAATATTTGTGATGAAATTTAAAAAAGAAAAAAAAAGTACTGTCTTGGTCGTTAAAATTTTTTTTTTTTTTGCATTCATTTTTATTTCAACTATTTTAAAATTTTATTTTTAAATCATAAAGTGGTTTAAAAATTCGCTTATTTATTTATTTTTTCGGATACAAATCTATTTGCAATGTTTGGGATTTTTTAACACAACAATTTGTCATTTTTTTTTTTTTTTTTGTTGAGTGTTGTGACATTTGTTGATTAACATTTTTAAAAAACAAAACAAAACAAAACAATAATTCATCTTTTTTTAAAGTTATTTTTTAAAAATGAATTATTATTATTATTATTATTATTATTATTAAAAATCATAGTGAAAAATTTTTCATTGATGAACTGTTTCGTTAAAAAAAATCCAAAAAGACTTGAAAAATTTCTAAAATATTTATTTAAATTTTATTTTTTTATTTGTGTTATTTTAGACGTTTTGGGTCGTAAGATGAAAATAAATAAAACAATTTTTAATCCTGAATTTAAAAAAAATGTAGTATTTGAAATAAAATGGCCTTATCTACAAAATTTTGATCGTATTTTTAAACTGATATTCGATTCAATGAATAATAATAATAATAACAATATTTTTATGTATTTTCTACGCATTCAACAATTTGGCAAAATTTAACTTTTTTAAAAGAAAAACCAAAAATCAGAGACTTCTTACTAAGAAAAATAAGAAAAATAATTTAAAATCGTATTATTAAAATTTTTGTTTATTCAAAATGTTTAAAAACCTTGTTATTGTAATCGTGCTATACAAGAAATTGATTTCTATAATTTAATTTTGTTTATTAATTTAATGGAAATTCGGCTTTTCATTCTTTCTTTAAATTCATATTTTTGTAGATCGTATAGATAAACAATAATTTCTCTTTTCTTTAAAAAAAATCAATAAAAACTAATAGTTGTCATTTGTCAAATATTTTTTCTACGCAATTTTAATTTCCAAAACATTCATTTTCGACAGCTGTTATTTCATTATTTTATTAACTTTTTAATAAGAAAAATATGCAGATTTTGTTTTAAAAATTTAAAGTTATTTCAAATAATTTCTGACATAAAATATACAATTAACTAAAAAAAAAAAAAAAACTAATTTTTGTTTTTAAATTTGATGTCATATGGAAATAGCTTGATCGGTAGAAACTGAATACACATACATCAAGTATATACAACTAAAATTAATGTATATAAATCAATTATATAATCCAAAGGTAATCTTGTTAACTTTTAAGACTTTAATTTCTAATAATTATATAAAAAGCCTGATCGACAGAAAATTATTATATACACAAATACATGTGTGTGTACCCTCATCTTTTCAGGAGAGTGAAATAATAGTCAAAACTGTCAGATTGTCCATAAAATATATATCTAAGACATACTTTAAAATTGAGCTCCAAGGCACTATATATATATATATATATATATATATATATATATATATATATATATATATATATACACACACACACACAACTTGTATAATTAATTTAAGTCTGTGACAGTCACCGTAATCAACAGAGGTAGTGATCCTAAAGCAAATATTCATCATCTTAAAAACCAGGTAGTAAGAAAATTTATTTACCTATTTCCTCTTCGTAATAATTTAACAAATAATGATCTAAGAAGATTTTTTTCGTAAATCGTAAAAATTTATTATATTCTAAAATAAAAACTAGTCCACTGTTCTGAAAAATCTCCATAAAACAAGTACACATACACATTTTTTTCTTTGATAATTACATTCATTCAACACAGGTAAATTTTATTTAAAATTTAAACATGTACACCTGGTTTTGTTGTTGTTGTTAAAATTGCATTTGTTTGTTTGTTTGTTTAACTATTAAATTAAAATTTTTATATTAACATTTTGTTTTAGAATTTAAAAAAATGTTCTCTTTTTCTTTTCTTTTTTTACCTGGTTTCATAATTAATAATACTAATCTAAACCAATTTATTCCATCTCTAGTAAAATGTCTGGGTGCTATTCTGGGTCTTTCGTGATATTTATCAGGACATTGGGGACTACTAGGTAGTGCTCACATCTCCAAGTCGTACACTCGGCAAGTAGTGCATGGGCTCATATTAAGTGGCTTTATTTCTTAAAAGTTGTAAAAATTTCCCTCAGTGTAGAAAATATAAATCACTTCACGAATAATTGTCGTCATCATTATCATCATCATGGTGTGCCAACAGCACGGGTTCCCTTGGCTCTATCGGTCAATTCTCTTGACAAGTCCTTTAGACGGCATCTAATGTCCACACAAAGCTGATGAATGTTCGCTACATTGGTGCGTTCATGTGTTGAAGTCCATAGCAGAACATCTCTTACCTCTTCAGCAGTGCCCAGCATGTCTTGTTCGTCTTACTTAGATGGTTTGTGAGATGGGAGGTGAGTGACCGTTCAGTTTTGTTGAGTGCTGCTTCTAGGATTTGTTCAAAACAGCATGCAGCATCCTTTTGTTGTTCTCATCTACCGTTTTTCTTTTGGCGTTTTTGTTTTTGTGTGTGTGTGTGTGTGTGTATTATATGCGGAAATAGTTTAGGTGCCTCTACTTTTTTCTTTTTTTTTTTAACAAAGCAACTCGTAAAAGAAACAAAAAAATTTCATCCCATGAAAAGGTTTTATTATATTTCTTTTTCATACTAAATGTCTTGTGGCTATGTCACTAGATCATCCAGTCAGTTGGGACGGTAGAATACACAGACCATCTCTGCAGAGGGGTAACATCCCCCCCCCAACGAGTGTCTTGGATATGACATTAAACCATCTGATGGCGAGGCTCCAGCCCTAGAGATTTGGGAAATATGGAGGCCCCCTTCATTGGCATTGCTCCCAGGTTCACTCTGACCCAGAGTGGAAATACCTGTAAGGTCTTATCTATGGGTCAAATAGAACCGACTGTGCGCAAACAAATGACTGATTTTAAATTGTGACTGTTATGTAGCAATACTTAAAACCATTTAAGAATGTTAACTACAATTGTGTTTACAAATCATATATATATATATATATATATATATATATATATATATATATATACACACAAGATTTGGCATTAAATCACTTACAATGGTTGATATGCCATAAAACCCAACCCAACCAAACCAAACCTATTTCACAAGATCACTGTGTTGTTAAGGCTTAGAATATGCCGCCTACATCTGCTGCAGAGGGGTAAGGACCCCCACTCCCAAGGGGTGTCATGGGTATAACACTAAACTCTATCATGTTTTGAGGTTCCAGTTCAGGAACTGTGTAGAGTAACTCTTCATTGTAATTAAACCCATGTCCACTCTGACCAGGTATGGTAGTACTTGTTAGAGTCCCATCTATAATAGATCAAACAGAAAATTTGATAGTATTCAATAGGAATATATGAAACTATGTGCAAACAAATGATTAATACTAAATAGAATTATTTATGTTAGATAGGAATACTTGAAACCATTTCACTGTATGGAGATTATGGATTAAGAATAGTTACTTGAAGCTATAATTATTTACTAAGGATTATTTTAAGTTACTTGAAGCCATATAATTGTTTGCAAATTATTGATGGAAGATAGGAATCCTTGAAATCATATAATTGCTATCAAATGATATTATTAAATTGGAATAGTTACTTTAAACCATATAATTCTGTATAAATTATGATAGAATTCTAGAAACAATATAAATATATAGAAAAAAATGCAATGGAACTTTGAAAATATAGTGATTACAATTAGATATTTACAAATGAATCAAATCTTGTTCTATAAGGAGTTGATATATCATTAAATAACCAAACTATATCATTGGAGATTAAGTGACAGCAAGTTTCCCCAGTACACCAACACTCTCTTCAGAATTCTAGCAAACCCCAGTGATTTGATTTCAAACATTTGTATATTCCCCTGAAATATCTGGTGACTTGGGTTAATCAAGCTTCAGATTTGTCTGTCTTTTCACGGTTTACTTCCCAAAGCCCTTTTCATGAGTGGGTATAATTACAAGGCAGTTGAGGTTTGAAATCAGATTTGTCCTTCTTTGATTAAAAACCCAGTCTGCCTTGCTATTCAAGTCAACGAACACATCACAATTAGTTCAATTGACTGTTTTGTGAGCATTCAGATTGAATATTGCAAATTTGCCAAAAAATATGATAAACCTTACAATAGGCATATGTTTATGAGCCAGAATTTCACTTGGAATCTATTTATGACATCTAAATCACCTAATTTTGGGAAGGATTATAATATTTGTGAATTGAATTACCATGACCAGAAAGTCTGCTGAACACCTACACACGACATATGGGAACCCTGGACAGCTGTTTCAACCTTATTAGGTCTCATCAGCAGTGTATAACGTAATCTCCACCACTGGAGATCGAACCAGCGACCACAGATTGCAGTGCTGAAACTCTACAACTGAGCCACCAGTTCCTATCGCACGCAAGTGACGCCAAATCAACTAGTCATGGTAATTGTGTGGCCAAATAACCTAAATGTGTCTTGCAAGTTATATCCGTACTCTTTTCTGGTCATGGTAATTTAATTCACAATATTAATTCCTCTACTTTAAAAATAAAAATATGTACATTATAATATTTATTAGACTTTTGACACATTTAAAAGCACAAAAGATCTATATGACCCATAGATGGGAACTTAACAGGTACTACTATTCCAGGTCACAGTGGACCTGGGAGTAATAGCAATGGAGAAGTATTTTACACTTCTCAGATCTCCAGAACTGGAGCCTTACTATCAGATGCAGTTTTGTGTTATACCTACAACTCCCTTTTTGTGTGTGTGGTATGCAGGGGGCGGGGTTACCCCCAACATATTCTAAGCTCTGCTTACAGGGTGATTAGAAAGATTTTAGGTTTGTATTAGGAATGTTATGATTGTAGTATAAAAAATTCCCTGATTTTTCTTCTAAACTAACTTCTAAAATAAGTTGATATGATCCTAAGCATTTAAAATGCATTGCTGAAAAGTTCTCAGTCCAACTAAGGAGAGAATGACCTAGTGTATGGCTTCTCAAAGTGGTCCGTTTAGGTTGAATAAAATTTTGGCCGGGTGAATAAAAGCATAGGGGTCCACAGGTGGTGAATTTACTTGTTGGTATTTATAAATTCTTTTACAACAGGTGAACGAATATTGCTGGTTTATGTCAATTAGTTGCCAGACCCCAGGGATGAAAAAAAATTTTGCCAAGGGGAATAAAAGCATAGGGATCCACAGGGAATGGATTTACTAGTTTGTATTTATAAATCCCTTTCTGACAAAATGCCTGGATCATGTAGACAAGTTACCAGATATTGTACACCTAGCAGAATGCTTGATTAGGTATGATGGCCACTAGTGATTTGTTGTTCACCTATGACATACAAATCATTTAAATGAACGAATGATGTTGAAGTGGAAAGTGCAAATTTAGACACCTTTCTTAAAGTAGAAATTATTGAAATGACCTTCAACCTTGAAGCAAAGTCTATGTACACATTTAAAGGAATTGGATATTACTGGATAAATGAAAAACTGTAGCAAAATACCTAAAGCTTTGTGCAATGCTTGAGCTCATTTTACTTGCTTTTCAAGTTTGTATATAGAGGAATCTGGATTTAGCCACGTGCATTATTATTGAGCAGAGAAGTACTTTGAACATAGAATGTGGTGATATGCAGCTCAAACCTAATTTTCATGACCTCAGTGCCCTCCAAACCCATCCTTCCTATTAAAAAAATTATTCAAGAATTAAAATTGCATTTACATTTCTTGTTTATTGATTCTTTTCTCATGTAAATTGTATTAAAAACTGGTGAATTAATTATGTTTTGTTATTTAATATTCAATTAATTTATTTGAGGCTGAATGCAAATTAAATTTGTTTACAAGGATTGCATCAAGTTAAAATTTTGAGAAGCCCTGATTTATTGTCTTCAGTCATTTTTGTTTTTGTAGTTGTTTCATGTTAAGTGACCTTTTGGATCATATTTTACAAGAAGGTCAGTTCAGGCTAGAGATTGTTGCTTGCTCCTGGTTTCATGTAACTTGTTGAATATCACTTGGAGAGGAGATGGGTACTGCCAAGTAACCCTTATTGTATAGAGACAATGAGGAAAATATTCAGCATGAAACTCCAATGGTCTCATAGATCATGGGAGAGGAGATGGGTGTTCATTCCACAGTTCAGCACATTTGGCACATCATTTCTCAAGTTTCTTTAATCCTTGAAAAAAATTCAATACAAAGTTAAAAAAAAAAAAAAAAATGGTTCATTCCTTGATTGCAAGGAGAACTTTTCAACCCTGCTTCTTATTATGATATTTTTTGATTGCTTTGTGAAGTATGGTGGTGTTCATTCAAATCTGTATATATGGTGCAGAAGTTGCTGAAAAGTTCTTGGTCTGACCAATAAGAGACTGACCTGGAGCTGTAGAATATGTTATTGTACATATTTATTTCACAGTCCAACATACTTAGTATTTAATTATTCAAAATTAAAAACAAATATGCCATTTCCTTCTTGGTTGGGTTGAGAACCTTTATATATTTGGCTCTTTAAGATTTTTTGTTGTATTTGTTTAGAATTGATGTCTCAGGGATACGAAGAAATGTACACAAGAAAGAATGTCACACATTGTTATGTACAATATGGAACACTGCCAGCTGTTTAAGATAACAGACTCAACCCCAATCCTAATCTTAAAAAAAGGGAAGAAAACCAACTGAAAATGCATTGTACTTTCCGATGAAATTGTCCTATACTTTAAAAGATAAGCTTTTTATTTTGTTTTATAATAATGTCTTCTACTCTTTTGATTTCATTTAAAAAATAGACTTTCATATTGTATTTAGTGCTGTATGACATCATGCTTTGTTGTGTACATTTTTTTTTTCACATTCCTGAGTGGACACCAATTCTAAACAAATACTTTGCTCTTTTGGCTGGGGCTGTAGAATACACTGGCTTCACCTGTACAGAGAGGTAAGACTCCCCCCCCCAAGCAAGTGTCCTGTGTATGACACTAAACCATCTGATGTTGATGTTCCAGTTTTGATGCATTGAGAAATGGGAACTACCCATTTACTGCCATTACTCCCAGGTCCACTTTGACCCAAAACGGTAGCACCTGTTTGGGTCTCATTTATGGGTTGAATAGAACTATTTAATTATTTACTATACTTGAAAGTATTTATCTGTGTGCAAATGAATGATTAATATTAAATAGAATTATATAGTGTTGGATAACAATATTTGAAAGCATTTAACTGTGTGCAAACAAATGAGCTCTGGCTCATTTAAGAATAATGTTACCTATAAACTATTAATTTACTTATTGTACATACATACATACATATATATATGATTTGTAAGCAAATATATAGAGGAGTTAGCATTAAATGACTCGCAAGGATTGATATGCCATAAAAGATAACCAAACCAATTCTAAATAAATACCTAATTATTTATTTAGCTTAGCTTAAATTTGGCACAAATATGAGGTACCCAGAAAGGATCAAACCTAATAGACAGAAGCAATGATCTCAGAAACCAGTTTGCTAAGTATTACATCACCATGAAACATTCTTGTTCTTTTTATTATAAATCTGGTTTACAACAGTTGTATTCTATTTATTGTTGTTTATTTTTATTTACCCTATTTTATATTTAGATTCTAAATCAGATCAAAATCAGATATAATAATGATTTAATGGGCATATATAAAAATGAGTGTCTCTCTGTGTTTCACTCATAAAACATGGAATTAATAAAATAACTTTTTAAAAAACCTTAGAATTGTATAACGATCACTGGAAAGAGCAATGTTATCAATAACTGTAAAAGCTAATAATAGGGCAACATGAGTCTAAGACCTGTTTAAGGTAAGACATGGTTGAAATGGGAATAGCTTTTGTCTTACAGTTGACAAACAATGGTTAATACCATTCAGTACGATGAATATTGCCTTAGGAGTCGGCAGTAGGAAGCATTGTTTGCTGTTGCACTTTTGTCAAGGAAATCAATAGTGATGGTTCCTTTCATGTCTCAGATGACTGTCAGCGAGACCTTCTTTACTGATTGGTATGCCTGGAATTTTTTCTTCACTGGAGATTGTGTTTCCACTTTATAGACTGTCTTTTTTTTGACTTGGGCTTTTAGTGACAAAGCTATGTTTAGTTGTTTGTAAACATTTTTTATTAAAAAAAAACATACTTCTCCATACACATCACATATTCTGCAAATTTCACCATGTTTGCACTTCTCAGCCACCAAAAATTTGATACAGATTTTTGTTCGAGCTTGGAGCCCTCTGTTTGATTTGCTGCCATTTTGAATAACCTCAAAACAAATATTTGTTGTAAGATTAAAATAATTTTTTTTGCTATAAACTAATTTCAAATAATGCAGAGTTTACATCTATGGAAAAAATTCTGAAAAAAAAATTTATTCATTTTTTTGTTTTTTTTTGTTTAAAAAGATTCCTCTTATTTATTGAATGACCCTTATATATGTATATATATATATATATATATATACCAACCCCTCCACACAAGCAGGATAGGACACACAGTCAATTTTTCAAGTTGAGTTTTACTGGTTGAAATTCAATTTTTCTTCTTCCACACTGGTTGTCATATCAAGGTTAAAGACCCCAGTCTGCCATACTAGTTACCCATAGCTGAAGGGAGAATAAACGGATGCATACCTTTAGTGCTATGTGAAATGTAAACAACCTCATTGAAGATTTGAACTCTGGTTGCTGTACCCACTCCCTATGACGGTAACCATTACAGCATTTGCACCTCATATATATATATATATATATATATAAACTGGAAGAAATTAGGATCTCACTTCAGTTTTGTACCATAATTGATCAGTTTAAACATTAGATGAAACTTTATTTGGAAAAAATGGACAACAGATGGATGATAAATAACATAAATTCTTGGCTCAAAACAGTAAAAGGAGTTCTGTACAGCACAGGTGTAGAATTAGTAAGGACAAAAAGGAAAAAAAAAATTTTTCTTGATTGTAAAAAAGTAAGTTGGCGACTGTAGTCGAATGCAACCAGAAGGCTCCCTTTTCAGTAGCTACTACACCGAGGTGTAGGGGAGAGCGCTACTCTTTTCCCAGGATTGCTCCACTTTACCCTTGATATGTAACTTATAATGCTGAGTGTTAAGCAAGGAAGTATCAAGTACCATTTTAAAAGATTTTGGTGTGACACGACCTTGGATTGAACCCAGGTCTCCCGGACCATTGGCAAACACTCTATACAAAGGGTAAGGACTAAATATATACAGGGTGATTGAAAAGTAACTCCTTATTTTAGAATATTCTCATATTCATTTCTTGTAAAAAGAAATAAATTATGAAAATTTTAAAATAGGGAGTTAGTCAAGAAATAAATTATGAAAATTTTAAAATAGGGAGTTACTTTTCAATCACCCTCTGTGTGTGTGTGTGTGTATAGATATATATATATATATATATATATATATATACACACACACACACACACACATATAATCTGAGGAATATCGTCTAAGGATGTAAATTATATTCAAATACACAACAGTATTCCTGTCTCCATCTGAAGAGGCTCACCATAGACTGAAAATAAATTTATAATGAAACCACTAAATTGAATTTTTTCTTGAATTTTTATAAAAATATATATATACTGTCCTGGGTATTATGGCTCGAGCATTCGCCAAAAGTTCAGGAGACTGGGGTTCAATCCAAGGTGAAGTCATAAAGATACAAAAAATGGTACTTGATGCCTAGTTACCTAACAGCATTATAAGGTATTGATCAAGGGCTAATGGATCAATGGAAAAGAACTAAGGCCCTCTCTTACACCTTGATGTAGTAGCTATTGAAAAGGGAGCTTTTGGGTTGTCCTCGTTTATGGTTGGCCAACTTACTACTTACTTATTATGTGTGTGTGTGTATACATATATATATATTTAAAGTAAATAATGGGAAATATCTATCTATCTATATATATATATATATATATATCTGATAGAAATTAAGTTGGTCTAAATTTGATAGTTATCATGAACAACACAAAGGAAAAGAACTGAAACAAGGGTTTTTCAGCCTCTTCAGCTCATTCTTGATACATAAGAAACAGATCTCTTACTCTCTAGATAGGTACTTAAAAATTTTAAATCCTCTATTATAAGTATATTGCAGGATGATCTGAGAGATCCAGAAATGAAACAAAAAGGTTTATACAAGGGTTGTTCAAAAAGTTTCCAGACTTTTTTTGTATGAGCACTTTTATTAATAGAACACACATGAAACTCTAGTCCCCTTCGAAGTAATCTCCTCCGGCTGCAATGCACTTGTTGTACCGTTTCAACAACTTCTAGAAGGCCCCATGGAAGTCCTCTTGTGTGAGCATGTCAATGACCTTCATCACAGTCTCTTTCATCTCCTCAATTGTCTCATAATGATAGCCTCTAAGTTTTTCCTTGAGCTTAGGGAATAAGCAAAAGTCACAGAGAGCAAGGTCTAGACTATAGGGAGGCTGAGGAACTGTGTTGATGCCCATCTTGGTCAAATAGTCTGTGACAAGGATGGAGTTGTGAACTGGTACATTGTCCTGGTGGAAATGACACTGACCTGATTTGAAGAGTGCTGGCCTCTTCTGATGGAATCTCTTCCTGAACTCCCTTAAAACCTCAACATAGTATTCCTTGTTGACTGTCTGTCCAGTGGGAACCCAGTGCATGTAGATCATCTCAGTGCTGTCAAAAAAAGGGATCATCAAAAGTTTGTGGGTGGATTTGCTCTGTCTGGCCTTCTTGGGTCTGGAAGAGCCAGCATGCTTCTACTGGGAACTCTGTCTCTTGGTCTCTAGGTCATAGCAGTAGATTCAGCTTTCTTTGCAGGTCACCAGAGCATCAAGAACTGCGGGATCTGAATTGATCAGCTCGACCATCTCCCTGCTGTCATGACAACATCTTTCTTTCTGATCTTCTCTGAGCACCCTTTGTGCAAATCTTCCGCATCTTCAGTTCCTTGCAAATAATTGTGTGTACAGTTCCCACACTGACATCAAACTGTGCACTTATTGTCTCTATAGACACACAACAGTCCTTATCCATGAAATTCTTTATTTGAGCAATCAAATCTGGTGTTCTGACTTCCTTACTCCTCCCACACATCTCATCATCCCTCACAGACTCCCTGCCTTCCTTGAATCTCTTATGCCACTCAAAAACTGATGCTCGATTCATGCAAGTTGGTCCAAAAGCAGTCTGAAGCATTCCATACGTTTCTGTGGCATTTTTTCCAAGTTTAAAACACACTTTTATCGCATATCGTTCTTCTAACGTGTCCTCATGTCCGGATTGCATTTTTAAAATTCACCAGCTGTGACAATCAGGCTTTAGTAAGGTGTTTTCCAATTGCTTCTGTAGCTGTTCATTTGAAGCTGAAATCATAAAAATTGGTTAGTCATCTGATAAGATGTATAGCAATAAGATAGTGAATTTTCAAGAGTCTACGACAATTTTAAATGCCTGTACAAAAAAAGTCTGGAAACTTATTGAAAGCACTTCGTATCTCGGTGGTGGAGTTAGGATAGAGTAGTGGATAATAAAACCTATGCAGTTATCTAAAATTCCTAGATCAGTCATTAGCATAATTCCAAAAGTTATTCAGACACGTTTCCCTGATTACATTTTAACTGATGCAATCTTTGGTCTTTCTCGAGTGTAGTAATTGTCTATTTTTTTTGTCAGATTTCAAGAGCATTAAAAAGTCATATTCCAGGAATAAAAAAGCCCCTTGAACATGATAGAACATGTGTATGTATTTACCCAACCCCTCCACCACAAGCAGGATGTGACACAAGTTCAGTTTTAAGGGGGGTAAAATTAATTTGAGTTTAGTGTTTTCTTTCTTTTAAACTTGTTGCTTAAAACCCAGTCTGCCCTACTATTTCACTATAACTGGAGGGAGAACAGATGGTTTTATGCCTTTCCCAAGTGTATTAGCATAAAGTGAAATGCAAACAGCTTTGACTAGGATTTAAATTCATGTCACTGATTTTATTTCCTATGACAGTAGAACATAAGTAGTCTCCCTTCGTCTATCGAGAAAATGTTTCAAGACTCAGTAGATATCTAAAACTGAACATTACCAAAACCTTTAGACTATATTTTTCCTCTACATATTGATGGTCACTTTTAATTTATAAAATATATATCATTTATATTATGAGATGAACAACAGCTAATAATAAACTAGAAGAATTTTAACAATATGCTGTAATAAAAGTTATGTGACAATTGATAAATTGATTTTAATGTCATCAACCTATTTAAGGTTATTCTATGAAACGGAATCATATTCATTGATAGGACCCTAATACCCTTGGATAGGAATACATAAAACTATATCGTCATCATGTCGTGCCGCCAGCACAGATATCCCTGACCCTCTCTCGCCACTTCTCCCTATCGTTCGCCTCTGGCAGGTCTTCAAGGCTACATCCCGTATCCTCACAGAGCTGCTGTATGTAGGTTCAAGCTGGTCGTCCTGCTTTTGCTCGGCCATATGTGTGTGTAGGGGGAGGATAGGAGTACATCACTTATGAGCTCGTCCCTGCTTCTCCAGCAGTGTCCTGCATGTTTAGTTGATCTAACTTGGATGGTTTTCATGATGGGAGGTAGGTGGCCGTATAGTTGGTACTTTGTGGGGTGTTGCCTCCAGGACTTGTTCAATATTGCTCGTAGCATTCTTGTGTAATTGCTGTCTAGCTTTTTCTCCAGCCGTTTTGTTAGCGTCCAAGTAGTGCATCCATATAGCAGTATTGATATGACCACTGCTTTGATTATTATGAAATAGAAATGATTAGTTGAAACCATATAATTATTAACATTTGATAGGAATACTTGAAATCAGACAACTGTGTGCAAATTATTTGTATTAGATAGGTTTGGTTTGGTTTGGTTTCTTTGTTTAATAGTATATCAACCTTCATTGTTATTTCAATGCCAAAGCCATCTTTGTAGAAGGACAGTTGTAGTACAATTTAACTCATAGCAGGGGGATAAGAGGGCTCCTACTTTTCCCAAGATTGTTAATCTGAAAGTGAATGAAATAGTGTGATTGGAGTTTGAACTCATTTACTTTGATGTTGCAGTTCAGCATGTTAACCACCATGCCAGGGTGACTCCTCTCTACATTAGATAGGAATATTAGATATGTAAAAAGCTGTTAAACAACTTCAAATGTAAATATAAACATACAATGAATTCAATTCCTTAACCTTTAATGGGTTGACATGCTATTAAAATTAATCTTTCAATGTCAACTAATTGGATTTTAATAAAATTTTAATTATTATTTGATACAAGATGAAAATTATTTAAAACGTTTTCATTCCAAATTTCAGAGAATTTTTTTTTTTTTGTGACTGGGGGTGATTATTTCCCTCCCTCTTAATTTCTTTGAATAAGATGTATGCCTGTGTCTGAGTAATAAAGCAAAATATAAGTATCATTTCTGCCATTTTCTTTACCTAAAGCATCACTAAGTTGGAAAATTTGCAAGCAGTCTGGTCCCAACCTTGTAGGATTAGTGAGATTCAACTTGTGTATGAGACCAGGTAAAAATACCCAAATACAATCAAAGATGTTTGTAATATGTTTTTAATTTTTTTCTGTTTTTTTTATTTGTTTTTCATTTCTTTTTTTTTTTTTCTTTTTTTTTTTCTTTAAAAAAGATTCAATCTTTAGGCTGGATTGGAACGACTCAGCCAACGAATCAAACCAGGGACTTTTTCAAAGAATTTCACTTGCTCCCCCCATAACCAAACTCTCAGTTCCACCATCCAGAATGGCTGACAAACAGTTTCTGACCAGACATGGGTTTCAGATTCAGGGTAATCTGAGCGGCAAACAGTTCATACCTGGAGGAATTAGTCGCACAGTGCAGCTCACTCCAATGCAGTGTACGTTTTTGGATACCCAAGGAGGCACAATTCAAAGCCAGACATTCCATCCCAATACTGGAAATGGTAATAACAACAGTAGTAGTAGTAGTAGTTGTAATAATAGTAGTAATAGCAATAGTAATAACAGTAGTAATAGTAACAGCAATAATAGCACTAACAATAACGATACTAATATCAACACTGGGGGGAACAGTTGTTGCCATGGGGAATTCTGTTGTGGCAAACAGTCATCCCAACATCAACAACAACAACAACAACATCATATAAGTATGCAACAACAACAAACTATTGCTGTGAATAAAAATTTAGTCAGCCAACACCAGCATCATCATCATCATCATCAACAACAACAACATCATCACCATCATCAGCATCAGCAGCAGCAGCAGCAACAACACCAATTACAACACATACAACAACAGCAACAGCAACAACAACAGCAGCAACTACCTCTACTATCATTGATTCCTAGACAACAAACTCCAAATATGATCCAAGAGAACAGAGAGAAACCTAAACTTCCTGTAAATCCAACCATTGCCGATGTCATGGCGTCATTGATTCTCCCGCCCCCGACCCTGCCGACTAGTACCAGCACACCAGCCATAACAACCACAAGCTCAGACATTGTATCATCTAGCTCAGACATCAATACAACATCTGTCATCTTAACAACTACAAATTCGGACCTCTTAACAACCACGAATACAAGCATCCTAACAACCGCAAACTCGAATACCGTACCAAATGCAGACCCCAAGGTGATGGTGAAGGCCAGTCGCAAGAAATCTGAAGGTGATGCCAGCAAGACACGCTACTACTGTGATTTCTGCAATAAGGAATTTGTGCAACGATATGTCTTGAACATGCACCGTCGAACACACACAGGCGAGAAGCCACACCAGTGTACAATCTGTGAGAAGAGCTTCGCTCGGCGTGACACCCTCCAGGTCCATACGATGACCCACACAGGTTTGAAGCCGTATCAGTGTGAACTCTGTCCGAAAAAATTTGCCCAGAAAGACAAACTCCGTATTCACCACCGTACGCATTCTGGTGAGAAACCATATGAATGCAATGAATGTAAACGATGTTTTTCACAGAAACGCACCCTGCAGATGCACCAGCGAATCCACAGTGGTGAGAAGCCATTCCGCTGTGATGTGTGCCATGTTGGCTTTGCTCGTAGTGAGTACCTGCGTATGCACCGGCGAGGACATACAGGCGCTCGGCCTTATGCTTGCGATTTGTGCTGTCAGCGGTTTGCCCGACGGGACACACTAAGAGTCCATAGGCGAATACATACTGGAGAGAAACCATATGCATGCAGTGTGTGCCCGAAACGGTTTGCAGCAAAAGACAAGCTGGTTATACACAGTCGAACACACAGTGGGGACCGTCCATTTTGTTGCGACCTCTGCTGCCAGACATTTGCCCAGAAGGCCACTATGAGAGTTCACCGGCGTATACACACTGGAGAGAAGCCCTATCACTGTGAAGTGTGTGGGAAAAAATTTTCAACTTCTGATACAATGCGTCGACATCAGCGTACACACAAGACCCCCACCCAGCCTGCAATTGTGAAGAGCATGCCCGCAATGAACAATAATGCAGATAAACCAACAACAGAAGAGAATAAAGAAGAATACATGACAGTTAACAATTATCTTTGGTTGTTGTAGAACACTGTACCTGGAAAATATATATCTATATATATATATATATATATATATATATATATATATATATATATATGCGCCACCTCCAATAAATAAGTACACCCTAACAATTTTTTGAAAAAATTTAATTTTCTTCTAAACCAAAGATGCCAAGATTTTATTTTCTCTAGTGGAATATTTTACAATCAAAAACCAATCAAAACGGATATTATTAGGTATTATTACCAAACTCCACATCAGTCATTCCCAAAATGGGTTCTGCATAAAAATTCTGTGGTTCTGTGAGGTAAGGTGACTTTTTAAAAAGTTTAATAAAAATTATTTTATAATAAAACAACTGTAGTCACTATTTTGAAAATTGTTTATTTTTATTTCCTATTTGTATTTTTTTTTTTTAATTGAATGAATTGTGTTTATCTCGACAAGGGAAAGAAATGAAAGAAATTCAACCCTAAGATAAAATGTTTTAGCATTAAACTGTTTTTGATCCTTTTTTTCACAACAGTTACAAATTAAAAACATAAAAATAATTGTTATTTACTAAGCTTTGTTTAGTATGGCACCAAACCAGAAATATTGGGCACTCCATGTGAATCAAACTACCAACAATAGTTTGCTGACCTAACTAGCTAAGTATTATGCAATATGAAGTGCCCAACTTATAAAGAGTTGCTTTTTATTTAATGTTTCATTTATTATGTTATCTTTATGAATTAATTTTTTTTTTTTTTTTGCCAAATATTATTTGCTTCATTTAAAACCTGTGAAAATTATACTGACAATGATTTCCAAAAAGAAAAGAAAAATACTCTTAGAGGTTCCATGATTTTTGGAAAATCACATATTCTGAGAAAATTACTTTGGAACCACTGCCCTCTATATTACTGAAACTTTGTTAGCAAAAATAAGAATATTTAAAAGCAAGTCCAAAAATTAGTACACCTTTTATATATATTTATTTTTGGAGGCGCTTGTGGTGTAATGGTTACCGTCATAGGAATTGGACATGGTAACCCAAGTTCAATCCTGGATGAGGCTATTTGTATTTCACATAGCGCTAATACTCTTGGGAAAAGGTATGAATCCAGCTGTTCTTCCTTCAGCTATAGGTAAATAGAAGGGAAGACTTAGCTCTAATTTTGGTATGGCCACTGGTCTGGGAGAAGGAAAATTCTGAATTCAAACCTGTTAAACTCTGCTTGAAAAATAACGTTGTGTCTAATTCTAGTAGTGTGGAGGGGTTGGTAAATATATATATATATATATATATATATATATATATATATATAGACCTTTTGTCTGGCTTGTGTGGAGAGGTTGGGTAAATATATATATTTATACAATTTCATTTTTGGTTACAGATTTATTGCTATGTATTTTCTTCTTTTTTTTTCCATTAAAAAGTTTCAATGCTGTAGTGGTTTGGTAATAATAGATTACTAATAATATCCGTTACATTGAGTCTGGACTTAAGGATTAGCAGCCCAAGGTGCCAAGGATTACGAACTGGTTGAATATCTATTTCTTTCAGTCAGGTTCATTGTAGCACTGATCACCACCAAAATTTCAGGATTATTGTCTCACACACACCATCCCTTGACTTCAGAAGATTGGTAGAAACGCTTCCTGCTTAAAGAATGAGCAGTCATGGAGTGGCTGCTGCAACACATCTCACAGGCCATTGTATATGGTAACTCAGTTATCCTGTCAGCAGGACAAACTAAAATTAATAATAATAATATCTGATAAAAAAAGTTCGATAAAAGAACATAAATACATTTCTGTAGTTGACATCAATTAGAATTTACTTATATGATAAAATTCCTTTACAATGCAAATAAAAAATATGTTGAACTTGAAATAACAAAATCCTGGTGTCTTTGGCTTAGACGAAAATTCTTTTTATAAAATAATTGGTTGGAGGTCTTCTTATTTATGGAACAATACTTATTTTATCTGAGAAATATGGATTTTCAAACTCTATTCCACTAATAATTTGATATGATACATAATTTTTCAATGTCAAATCAGTTAATCATCTGTTAAGTATATATATATATATATATATATATATATATATATATATATATATATATTAATTAAATTACCATGACAAGAAAATCTGGCAAACACCCACATGCAACATACGGAACACTGAACAGCAGTTTCGACCTTATTGGGTCTCATCAGCATTGCATACCGTGATCTCCACCCCTAGAGATCGAACCAGCAACCCAAGAATGCAGAAACCGAACTTCTACCAATGGGCCATCAGTTCATGCCACACATAAGCAATCATGATCATGTGGTTGCGCATTCTTACCATGACTGGTTGATTTGGCATCGCCTATTTGTGGCATGAACTGGTGGCTCATTGGTAGAAGTTCGGTTTCTGCATTCTGGGGTTGCTGGTTCGATCTCTAGTGGTGGAGATCACATTATGCAGTGCTGATGAGACCCAATAAGGTCGAAACAGCTGTTCAGTGTTCTGTAGGTCGCATGTGGGTGTTTGCCAGATTTTCTAGTCATGGTAATTTAATTAATATAATATCAATTCCTCTAATTACATATATATATATATAGTTTCAATATCAAATTTAATTTTAGAACATGATTGAATTGGTGCTTGGCTTAGAATAACAGTTTGTGAGCTAGCCTGGCAGACCATATAATGTAGTGAATTTGATCTTTACAGATATTCCTTTTTTGTGACTTTGTGTCATACTAAGCTAGGTCTTAGTAAATATAGACATCAAGTTAGTAAGCTAATCCAGCTGATTGTTAGCTAGTGTTGGGTTCAATCTCGATGGGTGCCCTATTTTTGTGGCCTTATGCTTAACTAAGCTAAGCTTAGTAAATATCTGTGAGATGATGACTGAGTATTCAGTTTTAATAAATATGGCAGGATTTATGAAAAGTGGGTAAACTGAGGAAGTGGAGTGGGGAGAAATGATGATAGACATGAATTTATTGTTGAAACTTTGTTTTATCAAAATTCCATCTTTAAACTTAACTTATTCTGTTTAAAGAAAAAAAATTATTTTTGTTTTACAAAGAGAATTCTGGAAGCAAGTTATATTTTGAATTTAACTTAAAATAACCTTACATGACAGCTTTTTGGCCCAATACTGCTGCTTAAATCCTTGATATAACACCAATTAGTTGGGAGGAGTCATTAAAACCAAAAGTTTCTGATGTGCAGGTGCTGCCAATTATTCAATAAAATTTTTGGTAATTTTGATAGTTCACTGAATTTCTGCAGTTTGTAGGAAAGGAATGCAACTATTGGAGCTAATACAACATTCAAGTCAAATGTCCTCTCTTTAATGTTTTATAGAGTTTTTCTAATATGGAAATAGACCTTCATTCAATAGTCAGATCATTGCTATGAGAACCTCTATCCATTTTTCAGTAAACTGACATTAGTTTGAATTTCATTCATAAAAAGATATATATGTGTGTATGTCTGTATATAGTATATATATATAGATGCATATATGCTGATATACATATATATATTAATATATCTATATATATATATATATATATATATGTATGTGTGTGTACATGTGTAATATATATATATATATACCAGCCCCTAGGTATGGTGGGTAGAGTTTTCACCAATCGTCGAGGAGACCAGAGTTCAATCCCTGGTCGAGTCATATCAAAGACTCAAAAATGGTACTTGCTTAATTCTCAGCATTATAAGGTATGAATCAAAGGTAAAGTGGAGCAATCCAGAGAAAGAAGTAGCGTCCTCTCCTACACACACACACACACACACACACACACACATATATATATACACAAACACGCACAGAGGAGTATTGAAAAGTAACTCCGTATTTTAAAATTCTAATCATTTATTCAGGAATAATTTTATATATATATAAGGTTAAGTGATATGTATGTACACATATTTTTATATGTATATACGTATGTATAGACATATTTATGTATGTATATATTCATGGATATATATATATGTATATATATTTGTGTGTGTATATATATATATATATATATATATATACATACAAATGTGTATATACATATATGTATATACATCTACTTAGATTTGTATATACAAGGATCATTAAATAAGTTTCCAGACTATTTTCATATGGGCACTTTTATTGATAGTACACACATGAAACTCTAGTCCCCTTCGAAGTAATCTCCTCCAGCTGCAATGCACTTGTATCATTCCAGCAACTTCTGGAAGGCCCATTGGAAGTCCTCTTGTGTGAGCGTGTCAATGACCTTCATCATAGCCTCTTTCATCTCCTCAATTATCTCATAACGACAGCCTCTGAGGTTAGGGAATAACCAAAAGTCATGAGAAGCAAGGTCTGGACTTTAGGGAGGCTAAGGAACTGTGTTGATGCCCATCTTGGTCAAATAGTCTGTGACAAGGATGGAGTTGTGGACTGGTGCATTATCCTGGTGTCCTGACCCGATTTGAAGAGTGCTGGCCTCCTCTGACGGAATCTCTTCCTGAACACCCTTAAAACCCCTAACCCTAACCCTTTGGCGAATCAACTCTGGTGTATTGACTTCCTTACTCCTCCCACACATCTCCTCATCCCTCACAGACTCCGTGCCTTCCTTGAATCTCTTATGCCACTCAAAAACTGATGCTCGATTCATGCAAGTTGGTCCAAAAGCAGTCTGAAGCATTCCATATGTTTCTGTGGCATTTTTTCCAAGTTTAAAACACTTTTATCGCATATCGTTCTTCTAAAGCGTCCTCACGTCCAGATTGCATTTTTGAAATTCACCAGCTGTGACAATCAGGCTTTAGTACAGTGTATTCCAATTGCTGCTGTTGCTGTTCATTTGAAGCTGAAATCATAAAAATTAGTCAGTCATCTCAGAAGATGTATAGCAATAAGATAGTGAATTTTCAAGAGTCTACGACAATTTTAAATGCCTGTACAAAAAAAGTCTGGAAACTTATTGAAGGCACCACATACACACATATGCATATGTATATACATATGTACATACATATATATTTGTATATATATATATATATATGGGTACGTGTATATATTCATACATGTGTGTGTGTGTATATATATATATATATATACACACACACACACACAGATGTCTGTATGGGTGTGTGTATATATATATATATATATATATATATGTCTGTATGGGTTTGTGTGTGTATATATATATATATATATATATATATATATATATATATAGATGTCTATGTGTGTGTGTGTATATAGATATATATATATATGCCTCTGTGTGTGTGTGTGTATATATATATATATATATATATACACACACACACACACACATATATATATATCAATGTTTGTATTTGTATGTTTTCATATACATAGATGTCTCAGTGTGTGTGTGGAAGAGGTTTATGGTTGTATCTAGTTCACTTGATGAGTTAATGTATGACCAAATGTCGCAGTAATGATGAATTGTGCTCAATATCAAATGATAGAGTGTATATATATATATATATATATATATATATATATATATATATATATATGTGTGTGTGTGTGTATGTATATGTATATGTATTATATTACATGGTACTGTTTGGGATCCTGAGTTTTATGCAATCAGTGATCGTTAGACAGAGTGAAGATCTTTAAAAAAAACAAACTATTAATATGGTTAATTTTTGTTAAAAAAGTAGGAGTTATTTGTTTGTGTGTTATTGAATGTTAGTATGTTTATCTATATGCTGTTCCTTGTGTGTACACATGTACATATGTTTGTGTATGTACTGGCATGCATCTCTACATATCTACACACATTTCCACTGTCTGTTGATGGGAAGGAGTGGGACAAAAGAAGAGTGGGTGAATGAGGGGGAAACGGATTGTTGCAATCAGAATTTCTTTTTCTTTCTAACTTTATGGTAGCTAAAGGTTTATTTTGATTTGAATATGAAATGTCTGTTTAGCGGAGAATTTTGTTGATTGATGATGATGATTAAAATTAAAATCATCATCATGTTATTTTTTTTTAATGTGGTGTAGTTTTTATGGGCAGGTAATAAAAATCATAGGTTTGGGCTATCTTTTTGCAATAATAAAAAATGTATCTATATTATGATGATGATAATATATAAAAAATAATATAATAATAATATTAACAGTTATGGTCATAATAGCTTTTGACAATACGTATGGATGTTTATAATGCAATAATGTGAAAAAATAGTGCTCATTGGCCTAGTGGGTAGAGTGTTCGCCAATGGTTCGGGAGACCTGGGTTCAATCCCAGGTCGTGTCATACCAAAGACTTTAAAAATGGCACTTGATACCTCCTTGCTTAACGCTCAGCAATATAAGGTACATATCAAGAGTAAAGTGGAGCAATCCTGGGAAAGGAGTAGCACCCTCCCCTACACCTTAGTGTAGTAGCTATTGAAAAGGGAGCCTTCTGGTCGCCCTCGACTTCAGTCGCCAACTTTACTTACTTATTCTTGACAATATTAAAATATTACTTAGATCTACTGGCAATACTTGTGGGTGTTCATAATGTGATAATGTCAGAAAAATGGCACTTAGAGTTGGTGGTTCTGTTGTATAATTAGTGTGGTGTCGAAAATGTCTGATGAATGGTATGGCAATAAGAAAGGTGTTGGAAAAACAGGTGGGATATGTCGAAAGGACAAGGAGGAAGCCTTAGTAAATAATGTGGACATAGATGGCAGAAATATATGTCAATATGAAAATAATAGTGGTGCTTAAAAGATGAGAAGAGAGATGGAATTTAGTTTATGTTTTGGTTGAGTGTTTGGGATGAGAGATGTTTGTTTTCATGTCAACATTTTGTTCAGTTGCTTGTCCTTATCGTGGCCTTGCATACCACTTTTTTTTTTTTTTTTCTTTTTTTTTTGAAGCAGTTTCCTTGAAGGGGGCATGTTGATTTGTCCCTACATTTGCACTGGTTGTTAGTTTCTGTTGTGTTGTACTTGTTTTCTGTTTTCTTGTTGTGGTTTTTGTATAATTTGGGTCATGTTTTTTGTGCAGCTGATTTTTAAGTTGTATTGTTGAAAATTTTGGCTAAGGTGCTGTATTTAGGGAAGTGTTTTTCTATTAGTTTATGAAATCTTTGCTACTATTAGTTTTTACATTTATACTATGGGGGGTGGGTTGAACCAGATTATGTTTCTTTTTCTGATTTTTGGTTTGGTTTTTAGTGGTGTGTATTCTAGTTGTGTGTATCCACTTTTTTTTGTGTGCATTGTTTTATATGTTCTTTTTGCTGTTAAATATGTTGATGTTGGATGAGTTGTCTGATAGTCTATGGCTAATGGATATTGGTATCTGTTTGATGATTGGGAGTGGATGGTTTAAGGAGGTGTGTATAAATAGGTGTGTTGTTTTCTTTTTTTGAAAGGTTTGAATGTTCCTTTTTCTAAATTTAGTGTTACGTCCAAGAAGTTTATTTTTAACTGGTTTTTATGGTAATTTTGAATCCTAGTATTTTTATTGCATTTGTTATTTTTTCCCTGTATTTATCTAATTTGGGACCATTCAGTTCTTGATGATATGCCTGTCGTTTCTGTATAATCCTATGTTTTCTTTGTTATTCTAGATAGTTGCAAAAGTATGAGAATTCCGACTAGTTTATATATCTTAGCCCTGTCATAGTTTCCCATGGTCACATCAAAGATTTGGTTATGTTATCTATGGTTTGTTATCATGAAAAAGAAGTGATTTACGGCAGTGCTTTATTGTTTTGAAATCTTCATATACTGGGCTGCTAATTCTATAGCGCTATTGAGTGTGTTTTCTGTGATGGAGGGGTAGAAAACTATTATGTCAAACTGGAAAAAAAACTTTTTTTGTCAGTTATGGATGTGAACCAGTTGGTGACAGCCTTAGTGTTTTTCCACTGGTTGAGTCCAAGGTTTTTTTTGAGTTGCTTGTCTATGTTGTTTAGTATGTATTGCTGATTTTTCCTATTTCAGTTTTCATCAGGTTAATTTGGTGGTATGTGGATTTTGTATCAAAATTAGTTTTATAGTCCTTAATTGTTATGAAGGCTTGTCGTTCAGGTAAGCAATTTACTTTTTTTGTCTACAAATATATATAATCAATTCAGTTAATCCAGAGTTGGGAACAATTAAAAGCTGGACAACTGAATTTTTAAGTATAGAATATTAAAAGTTAAATCCTGGTGAAGAGCTCAGAGCAATTAAAATCTAAAGAGCAAATTTTCTTTTTCAAAATTAACAACCAACAATCAGTCACATTAAAATAACTTTATTTCCATTCTGTTAAAAAGCATTTATATTAATCAATATTCTAAAAATTAACATATATATATATATATATATATATATATATATGTATATAGATTGTTTATTTATATATATATATATATATAGAGAGAGAGAGAGATTGTGTATATATATATATATATACAAGGATCATTAAATAAGTTTCCAGACTTTTCTCATATGGGCACTTTAATTGAGAGTACACACATGAAACTCTAGTTCTCTTCAAAGTAATCTCCTCCGGATGCAATGCACTTGTACAATTCCAACAACTTTCGGAAGGCCCCATGGAAGTCTTCTTGTGTAAGCGTGTCAATGACCTTGATCACAGCCGCTTTCATCTGCTTAATTGTCTCATAACAACAGCCTCTGAGCTTAGGGAATAACCAAAAGTCACAAGAAGCAAGGTCTGGACTGTAGGGATACTTAGGAACTGTGTTGATGCCCATCTTTGTCAAATAGTCTGTGACAAGGATGGACTTGTGGACTGGTGCATTGTCCTGGTGGAAATGTCACTGACCCGATTTGAAGAGTGCTGGCCTCTTTCAACAGAATCTCTTCCTGAACTCCCTTAAAACCTCAACATAGTAACCCTAACCCTAACCCTTTGGCTAATCAACTCTGGTGTATTGACTTCCTTACCTCCAAAACATCTCATCATCCCTCACAGACTCCGTGCCTTCCTTGAATCTCTTATGCAACTCAAAAACAAATGCTCGACTAATGCAAGATGGTCGAAAAGCAGTCTGAAGCATTACATACGTTTCTGTGGTATTTTTCCCAAGTTTAAAAAAAATATTATTGCATATCGTTTTCCTAAAAGTATACTGATGTCCAGATTGCATTTTTGAAATTCACCAACAGTGACAATCAGGCTTTAGTAGGGTGTATTCCAATTGCTGCTGTAGCTGTTCATTTGAAGCTGAAATCATAAAAATTGGTCTGTCATCTCATGAAATATA
>CAUZXS010006321.1:0-50000 GCA_963585895.1 Sepioteuthis lessoniana
CATTCTCTCAACACTAATGGGTAAATAGTAGGGTAGACTGGCTATGGTATGGCAATCGGTCAAGGAATTGGAAAAACTGAATTTAAACCAGTTCTATATATTTACCAACCCCTCCGCACTGGCAAGATGCGAGCCAAGGTCAATTTTTAGCGGAGTTTAATAGGTTTGAATTCAGAGTTTTTCCGTCTCCTTGACCGGTTGCCATACCAAGGCTATAGAACCTAGTCTGCCCTACTATTTACCCATAGCTGGAGGGAGAATAATTGGATTCATACCTTTCCCAAGGGTATTAGTGCTATGTGAAATGCAATCAGTTTCGTCCAAGATTTGAACTCATGTCGCCGTGTCCATTTCCTACGACGATAATCATTACACCACCGGCACCTCCTTATGGATGACTATATATATATCTATATATATTGTCATCCTATGACAGACTGTTTCGTTGTATGACAACTCTTCAGTGTGGCTAGACACATAAGATGCTTCAAGCTTGGATTGAAACCCGCCCAACTTTACGTTAGATTTAGTATCATACCGATCAACCACAGTCGACATACGTTAGCTTGAGATTAATAAAGCATTATGTAATAGCTTTCGTTTGTTTACATTTTGCCTTATCGGATACCAGGGTACTCAATTCGTTCGAAGAGCTTTGCATTAAGCTAGAGACAGCCGTTAATTCCTTCGCCAGCGTTCAAAACCCGGCGGGTGGAGAATCGAACAATTCTTAATCATTGTGTCGAATAAGTAATGTCTCATTTTCTTGTTTTGTAACCAGGTTACATGTATAAGTATAAAAGAATTGGAATAACTTACTAATTTTCAACAGCTACTGAAAATTTAACCCCCCCAAAACTCTGTAAGCCTGTAAAAGATGTGTTGTATATATAATGCTAATAATAATGAGTTGTAGGCACATAGTTATACAGTCAGCAACATTCCAATCTGATGCAAATAATTTTCACAGATAATTATTTGACTCATAGATGGGACCCTAACAGTTACTACTATTACTTCGGGTCAGAGTGGACCTGGGATTAATGGCAATGAAGTCGTATTCCACTCTCTCCAGGAGTCCAGAACAGGAGTCTCACCATCAGATTTAGTTTCGTGTCATACCCAGGATACTTTGAGAATCTAGCTATCGAGCCGAAGAAAATCAGATTATTCAAGAAAGAAGACAAATTGGCGACGTTGGGTTTCCACCGTTTGATCACTTGGTTGTTCTTTTAACCATCTTGAATATAACCATATTACTATACAAAACTAATGTGAAATTCAAAGTTAATAATTTTATTACACACACACACGCGCGCGCGCGCACACACACACACACACACACACACACATATATATACATTTACGATTTCATCTACATATTCTCAATCGCTGGAATTGATCTTTACTCATTTATTAACTGTATCAAACTATCACACACACACAAACATATATATATATATAGTATATATATATATATATATATATATATATATACAGTTTGATCTACATATTCTCAGTCGCTGGAATTGATCTTTTCTCATTTATTAACTGTATTAAACTACCACACACACCACACACAAACATATATATATATATAAACATATATATATATATCATATATATACTATATATATAAACATATATATATATATATATATATATATATATATATAAGTTGGCTGTCGATAGCTCTTACACCTTGGTCTGGTTTCTTTGTTTAAGGGCATATCAACTTTTGTTAGTTATTTAATGCCAATTACATCTTTCTAGAAGAAAAGTAATGGTACTCTTTTAACCTATAGCTGGGAAGATAAGGGGGTTCATAATTTTCCCAAGGGTATTTGTCCGAAATTGTACGTTATAGCAAGACTGGATTTCGATCTTGCTTACAACGATTCCACTGCCCAGTGCTTTACCCATTACACCACAAAGACCCACCACCTTTCTCTTTGGGTTATTCCACTTACCTTTTATCCATACCTTGTAATGCTGAGTGTTAAGCAAGGTGGCATCAAGTATAATTTTTTGAGTCGACCTGGGATTGAACATCGGTCTCTCGGCTTATTAGGCGAATGCTCGAAACATTATGCCAATTGGCAGATATATATATATATATATATATATATATATATATATATATATATATATATATATATATATATATATATATATATATATATATATATATATATATATATATATATATATATATATATATATATATATATATATATTATATATATATATATATATATATATATATATCTGTCTTAAGCAATTTGCCCACAGTTATTTGAACTCAAGTTTTTCTATCCAACACAAATAATGACGAAGAAGTCGTTGTCTCCATCAGGTTAGCGAAACATTGTTTTTGTTTTTCCAAAGAATCATTATACGGTAAAAATTTCTCTGGAAAGACCATATGCAAGTAGTATTTGGTCCATCTTTTGTCTGTATAAGGAATTGAATGCCTTGGAGAAATCTCTGGACATTAGAGTTGCCTCGAAATTATTTGTCCGTACTCCATCGATTGATTATTCGACGGATTGTCAGAATCTGTGAGGTTGTGGAGCAATTTCTTTGAAAACCATTTTAATTTTTCCCTAGAATTTTCTCGATTTTCGGATACAATTGAGAAGCAGTAAGCCTCTATAGTTCTTAACGATTCCGAAGTCGTCTTTCTTAGGGAAAGGAAGCATACAGCCTTTCGTCTATTCCTCTATTGTGTTATGTTTATAGACTGCGTTGTATAATCGGAGAAGTATGTCTTTAAAAACTTCAGGTAGTATTTTCGTCGAGATCTGCTGCTTTTCTGTTTTTAATCTTTTTCAATAATGCATCAGGTTCTCTATCTGTAAATTGTGCTAGATAGATGTCTACTTAGTCATTAATAATTTTTGTATAGGTTTATCAGAGATCTTTGGAGGGTTTTCTGGCAGAATCTTGAAATGGTATTTTCACTTTTGAAATCTGTCTTATTGGCTGGCAGCTTTTAGCTTTGCTCTCGAGTTGCTCTTCCGTCTGTGAACTTCATTTACTGTCTGCCATGCTATTCATGATTGTATGTCTGCTACCGAATTTCTGATTTTTATCGATTAGCCTTGAATGTATTCTAATTTTTCTTTTTGGTATGTGTTTGTTCTCTTTGGGCTTTGATAAGTTTCTGCGTCTTGGTAATTGTTGGGTTTCTTTTATTAAGTAAAGATGCTTTTTTAAAAAAAAGTTTTCTTGTTTTTTCAAACTAGCAATGACTCCCTTAAAACTCTACATTTGTCTTTTGATTTGGTTGATATGCATTCTAGTGCTTCTTCTATGTGGGCGGTAACAAAGTTTTCATATTCTTCATTCGGAGAAAAAAATCATTAACTACCGGGAAACATTCATTTATTTCTTATAAATTTTATTCAGTACACTGTATATCTAATTGGGGAAAAATTGGAAATGAATGCGACTGTATAAAAATGTACAACAATGAAAAAAGCAAGTTTGAGCGGATAAATAAAATCGTCGTCTATTACATCTATTTTAGGTTATATATATATATATATATATATATATATATATATAAATGAGTAAGGTATGAGAGTTAATCAGACAGATATGTTTTATAAAGAAAACGGAAAGAAAAAATACATTTAAATGGATAAGAAAAAATTTATTACTAAATATCAATTTAGGTCCACCGACGCATTTCGACAAGATATTTAAGTTTCGAAATTACGAAAATATCAGGTAGAATGTGTTTTGGGTCATCTTCATCTTCCTAAAATTTTTGTAATTTCAAATATATTGTCGAAACGCATCGATGGGCTTAAATTAACATTTAGTAATGCATGTTTTTCTTATTCATTAATATATATTTTTCGTTCTGTTATCTTTATTCAACATATATATATATATATATATATTGTCATCCACAGGCTGACTGTTTCGTTTTATCGGAACTCTTCTGTGTGGCTAAACAGGTTAGATTCCCCAAACTAGGATCGAAAGCTGGCTGACTGAAACGCCAATCGAAGATTCTACCACTCAGCCACGAGGAAACCAGCGCAAGCGAAGGAAATTTAAACGCTTATGCATCACATTTGTTTTGTTTACATATATTCGCTTAACGGCTACCGAGAGCTCAATTCATTTGACGAGCCTTGCTTTACGCTAGTGGCAACCATTACTTCCCTTGCTAGAGTGCTAAACCCATATATATATATATATATATATACTGCCAAAAGTAGGATGACAACAGTTGATAAACTTAACCATTTACGTAATTCTACCTAATTTTGATTCACCTGGTATAATGCTAGCTATGGATCAAATAGTACCACTATTGTTCTTCTATGATGATGCCTTTGGCTTTAAATAACCTATAAAGGTTAAATAAAGAAAGCAAACCAAACCACGCTATGGACTCTAACAAAACGGCTGGAGAAGAAGCTAGACGGCAATTACACAAGAATGCTGCGAGCAATCTTGAACAAGTCCTGGCGGCAACACCCTACAAGACACAAACTGTACGGCCACCTGCCTCCTATCACGAAAACTATTCAAGTTAGACAAACCAGACATGCAGGACACTGCTGGAGAAGCAGGGACAAACTCATAAGTGATGTACTCTTTTGGACCCCCACACATGGCCGTGTAAAAGCAGGACGACCAGCACGAACATACATTCAGCAACTATGTGAGGATACAGGATGTTGTCCAGAAAGTATGAATGCCCTTTACCTTTGCACATTGCAGTGATGCTATTTAGTAAAACTGCAGTTCTTCTACAAGGATAGCTTTGAAATTAAATACCCCACAAATGTTGATATGCCATTAAATGGAGAAGCCAAACCAAGCCAAGCCATCAACATTATTTTATTGCTAGTTTGACTATATCTTAATGAAACTGTTTTGGAGCTGGATTATTTTTGCTAGTACCACAGTTGTTCTTCCCCATGGATGGGTTTGACATTAAATAACCAACAAATGTTGATATGCCATTAAATGGAGAAGCCAAACCAAGCCAAGCCATCAACATTATTTTATTGCTAGTTTGACTCCATCTTAATGAAACTGTTTTGGAGCTGGATCATTTTTGCTAGTACCACAGTTGTTCTTCCCCATAGATGGGTTTGACATTAAATACCCCACAAATGTTGATATGCCATTAAATGGAGAAGCCAAACCAAGCCAAGCCATCAACATTATTTTATTGCTAGTTTGACTCCATCTTAATGAAACTGTTTTGGAGCTGGATCAATTTTGCAAGTACCACAACTGTTCTTCCCCATGGATGGGTTTGACATTAAATAATCCACAAATGTTGATATGCCATTAAATGGAGAAGCCAAACCAAGCCAAGCAATTAAAAATTATTTTATTACTAGTTTGACTCCATCTTAATAAAACTGTTTTGAAGATGGATCATTTTTGCTAGTACCACAGTTGTTCTTCTACGAGGATGGGTTTGACATTAAATAACCCACAAATGTTGATATGCCTTTAAATAAAGAAGTCAAACCAAGCCAAGCAATCAAAATTATTTTATTACTAGTTTGACTCCATCTTAATAAAACTGTTTTGAAGATGGACCATTTTTGCTAGTGCCACAACTGTTCTTCTACAAGGATGACTCTGGTATTAAATAACCCACGCAGGTTGATACGTCGTTAAACAACGAAACGAAACTAAAGCTCAGAAGCCATTTCTACATCCTGCGATTTAATCTCTTTTACATAAATGCTGCTTTGTGTTTGTGTGTTCGTCTTTACTTTTTCTCAAAAACACACACACACAGACTCGAAATAATCCTGGCTTTTCATTTGTTGCTTTTAAGAAGACAATGTCTGTGTATGTCTGTGTGTGTGTGTGTGTGTGTGTTGGTTGGTTTCTTTGTTTAATGGCATATCAACCTTTGTAGGTTATTTAATGCCAAAGCTATTCTCCTAGAAGAACAGTAGTGGTACTATTTAATCTATAGCTGGGAGGATAAGGGGGTTCATACCTTTCCCAAGGGTATTTGCCCGAAAGTGAACGTAATAGCGCGACTGGAATTCGAACTCGCTTACTACGATTCCGCTGTCCATCGCTTTAACCATTACACCACGAGGACACCTCCCTCTGTGTGTGTGTGTGTGCCTTGTTTTTTTTTCTTACATTTTTCAAGGTTGCATTCTTATAAAGAGTGTATCATTTTCGGAGTCCCATATGGCAGTGTTCTTCGTATATCAACTCGGGTCAGAGATCCTTCTCTGTTAGTGGTGCTATGTAACATAGTAAATTTTAATTGGAGAGGAGATGGGCCACAGCAAGTAACCCTTCAATTGCCCGAAGAGATACCAACACGAGAGAATTACGCCGACTGGTGACATGAAGACCTTAAAAACATTATTGAACTATAAGAAAAAATGTTATATATATATATGTGTATGTTTATATATATTTACCTACCCATCCGAACGAGCAGGGTGCGACATAGGCTCAATTTCAAGCGGAGTTTAGCAGGTTTGAATTCAGTTTTCCTTCTCAGAGATTGGTTGCCGTACCAAAGTTGAAGAACCTTGTCTGACGTACTATTTACTCATACCTAAAGGGAGAATATTTCAATTAATACCTTTCCCAAGGTTATTAGCAGTAGGTGAAATGCAGTCTCGTCAGGATTTGAACTTGTATCGACGTGTTCATTTCCTACTACGGTAACTATTACACCAGGAATATCTATTTATCTATCTTATAGTCCACTATTTGTGTATATATATATAATATATATATATATATATATATATATATATATATTTATCAGCCACTCTGCTCAGGCAGGATATGACACAAGGTCAATTTTTAAGCGGAGTTTAACAGGTTTGAATTCAGAGTTTTCCTTCTCCTAGATTAGTTGCCTCACCAAGGCTGAAAAACCTTGTCTGTCCTACTATTTACCCATAGCTGGAGGGATTCATACATTTCCCAAGGGTATTAGTGCTATGTGAAATGCAATCAGTCTTGTCCAGGATTTGAACGCGTGTTGCCGTGTCCATTTCCTTCGACGATAAACATTACACCACAGGTACATATATATATATATATATATATATATATATATAAGGGTATAAAAGGAGTGTCATATCTTTCCCAAATGTATTAGTCTGAAATTGAATGCAGTAGAGCGACTGGGTTCGAACTCACTTACTACAATGGTGCATCAAGCGCGTTAATCACTACGCTCTAGAGACACCTCCGGTAGAGTTTGAAGTAAAATCGCTTCGTATGAGAGAAGAATAAGTAAGTTAAGTTGGTGACTTGGTCGAGAGCGACCACAAGGCTCTCTTTTCAATAGCTACAACACCGAGGTGTAGGGGAGGGCGCTACTTCTTTCCCTGGATTGCTCCACTTTATCCTTGATACGTACCTTATATTGCTGAGTGTAAAGCAAGGAGGCATCAAGTACCATTTTTAAAGTCTTTGGTATGAAGCAACCTGGGATTGAACCCATGTCTCCCGGACCATTAGGCAAATACTCTACCCATTAGACGAATGTATGTCGACATGTTTCGCTATAAGCATAGCTTCTTCAGAAAGGAAATTTTATTTCGCAAAAACGAAAACAACCCATGACAAGAGGTAGAGACATGAAATTTCTATTCAACTGGCCCAAAATATGATGGTATTCTTAGCAATCATTGTATTTATTTTGCACATCTCACCGTGATGAATTTTGTAAGTTTAAAAAAAATTATCAAGCTGTATTAATTAAGTAAAAATTGTGGTCATATTTGTTCCTGTGGTGTCAAGTATGTTGTTTATTCTAAACTACATTTTAAGTTCAGCTATTCATATTCTCTAAGTTTTATGTTTTTTTAAAAAATATTCTATTTATGTGTTCTTGTATCCTATATTCAATTACAAATCCCTTAGTCATAAAAAGAGAACATGCACGCGCACGTGCACACGCACACACACACACACGCACACAAACATCAACAGTAAAAAATAGACGCATATTTATAACACCATGAAAGATGGCGTGAAAAACGTTAACTTAAAATTATTATCTCTAGAAACGGCAATTAATCAAAAGATGTCAAAATCACTAGACTCGATCAACCATGTTGACCAAGCAAGGCGCAAATGGGGGTTCGGTGTTATGTGAACCCTATTAATAGATGCTGAATTTTTCCTCACGACCTTTCTTGTAGCCGGAGGTTTGTGAGCGAGACAAACTATAGCGTAGAATGACAGCAAAAGAGTCACCCAAATATTCGAATGCGGTTTTGTGTCATCCTCAGGAAAACCTTTTTGTTTTTTTTTGTTTTTTGGAGAGTTCAGTGGATCCATTCGACAGGGCAGGAAGAAATGGAATGCTTCAGATGTCGGGAGTCTTGCTGTCACTTGTTTCCCTGGTAGAACCAAAAAGAAAAAAGAAAGAAAAAGAAAACATTTAATGTTACGAGCAGTAGGGTAACCAATATCTGAAGCGGGAATTCGTGATGACTATAAAGATGATAATGATAGGACAGAATCGAACTTTTGTTTCAATTCTAAAGAAATGGCGACGTCTTTGCGATAAGAAAAAAATATACACAGACAATTCTCACAGGTTTCACAACATTTGAAAAAATTCCGACTTGATTTAGATAACAAGACCGTACTAATAAAGCTATCCACTTCTGAACATTTTTTCTCTTTTATTCACGATTCTCACGCGAAATATACCTCTATTTCATATACATACATATATATATATATATATATATATATATATATATATATATGTTTGTGTGTGTGTGTGAGTGATTGTGCGTGTGTGTGTGTGTTTGTGTGTGCCTGGGTGAATCAGAAGTTTTGCAACAGTCTGATAGTACGTTCTACTTTGTAGAACGTAGATCATATGACCAAAACAGTTCAATCCATGGTAGGTATCAGCAATGGTTGGTAGTACCACGATAGTTGGTGTGCTGACACGTTGTGCATTGTTTCCCTTTGTGTGCCATTTGAAAAACTGCAAAGTTGTCTAATTCAGGAACTTTTCATGCTTTACGATTTCGAACTGGACCATAACGCCGCCGAAATCACTAAAACATTTGTTGTGCGAAAGGTGAAGCGCAATTGATTACAGAATAGTGGTCAGATGATTAAAGAAATTTCTCTGCGGTGGCAAAAACCAAAAAAATCAGTCAATATCAGGTAGTCGGAAAATCAAGGATTCCAAGGCCGAAGTCAAAAAGCAAATCCAGCGAGTAGTGTTGGGAGAGTATCAGGTGAGCTCGGTATTTAGCGCGGTTCGTCATCTTAACGACTACAGTAAAATCAACCGGAGGATCCTAATTGTATTGCTATTAAATATAAATGATTTGCATGCAGTTGAATGGTTTTAAGTATTCTTATCTAATATAAATAATTTTCACACAGTTGTATGATATCAGAATGTCCATTTAAAACAAATAATCATATAGTTGGATTTATTTTGGTTTGATTCTTTGTTTAATGGCATATCAACCTTTGTGGTTTATTTAACGCCAAAGACATCCTTGTAGAAGAACAGCTGTGATACTATTTAACCCATAGTTATCATGCCTTTCCCAAATGTATTCGTCCGAGTAGGTAAGTAAAGATGGCTACCTCAGTCGAGGGTGACCCGAAGGATCCCTTTTCAATAGCTATTACACCGAGGTTTAGGGGGGGCGCTACTCCATTCCCTGGATTGCTCCTCTTTACCCTTGATCCTTACCTTATAAAGCAAGGTGGTATCGAATACTATTTTTGAGTCTTTAGTATAACTCGAACTTGGATTGAACCCCGGTCTCTCGGACCATTGGTGAATACTTTACTCATTAACGTACTAAGGCAACTGGATTTCTGTTGCATTCTCGTTAGAGAACGTTTGTAATATCAAATAAACGACAAACCACTATATGAGAGGAAATAGAGATATATTCACAGGAAAAAGTATATACAATAGAGAGACTATTAGTAGACAAGAACATAGGATTAGTGAATATAGAATAAAGATATAGTCCAACGATAGTATTAGCTTCCGTTATTACGGTAGCAAGTAATGTGATCTAGTGCGATCCCCAGTCTCTAACGCTCTAATACTATTCCTATAAGAAGCTGCTCTTCACCTTCTAGTCTGCCTTGGTATTGGTAGCTACTGCTATATATGGCAGATGGACTAGTTCATGGTGTGGAAAAAGTTAGGTGATACCCAACAATTTCAAACTCATTTACTATGATATCGCAGTCCAGTATGTTTTCTACTGCGCCGCGAGGACTCCTCATATCTGTGACCTTGAGCAAGATTAAGCTAATCTTGGAGATGACTCAACAAATGTTTTATTTGGTTTCTTTGTTTAATGACATATCAACCTTCATTGGTTATTTAATGCGAAAGCTATCATTGTAAAAGAGAAGTAGTGATACTATCTAACTCATAGCTAGGGCATTAAAGGGGTTCATGCCTTTCCGAAAGGTATTCATCTGAAAGTGAACGTAATATCACCACTGGAATTCGAACTCGCTTGCTACGATTCCGCATCCCAGTGCTTTAACCATTACACCACTAGGACGCCACGAAGGTGCTTTATTTGGACCCAATATTTTATTGCAGTAAGGGCAAACACTAGGGAAAAAGAGAGGAAGACAAGGCTCAGTGAACGAATCCCGGCTTGACACACGCAACAAAGAGACATTCACACCCCACCAATCTTATCCACTCTGACGGGCCCAACTCGAACTGCCGTCTGCAACTACCAAATTGTCTAACTTCAAAAGCCGAATGACTGAATTCAAAATTATCTCTTCTGATATAATCTATTAATTATCTCATTCGGTGTGATGACATCTCTTTAATTATTGCATCATATGATCATAAACTTGCATTTCTTATCCAGATGACGAACACTTGATTTGTTTATGTTCAATATCCTGTCTAGAATTATTTTAATGGGGCTCATCCGGCACACGTGCAAGTCTATTACCTTCTGCGACTATGTACTCTTACACTCAAAGATTTTAGTTAAATTACAATTTTACCAAAAAAGATAATTTTTAACCAAATAAAATAATGAAGATAATTAATGATTGCCCTACTTTTAAAGTAACTATTATTTACACAAATTATTAATACAGTTTCAAGTATTCTTATCTAATACCAATTATTTCAAACAAACTTATTCGACCCTTAGAGAACCTGGGAAAATGGTAGCGAATAGTTGATGCCATAATTCCTAGAAGTCAAGAACCGAAGCTTTATCATCAGATGCAGTTTAGAATCAGGCCTAGGACACTTGTATATGTGGATGGTTACATATTTAGGATACCAGAAACCTTTGAACCTACTTATACTAATGATGTAAAAATAAAGCCGTTTTATAATGTTAACGGTATATACATCATCATCATGTTGGGCCATCAGCACGGATCTCTCCGAGCCTTTGCCGCCACCCTTCTCTGTCGTCCATCACTTTCAGTAGGTCTTCAAGGTCACATCTCGTATCCGCACAGAGCAGTTGTATGTAGGTTCGAGCTGGTCGTCCTTCTTTGCTCGTCTATGTGAAGGGGTCCACAGGAGTATGTTACTTATTAGTTCGTCCCTATTTTTCTAGGAGTTTCCCACATGTCTGGTTCGTCTAATTTGGATAGTTTTTGTGATGGTGGGTGGCTGTACAGCTACTGCTTTGTGGGGTACTGCCACCAGGACTTGCTCAGTATTGCTCGAAGCATTCTTGTCCCTCTTTATTACCTTGGTTTAACATAAATGGATCGTCAAGATATTTCCGACTTAAGCATATTTACCAACCCCTCCGCTCGGGCAGGATATGACACAAGGTCAATTTTTAAGTCGAGTTTAACAGGTTTGAATTCAGAGTTTTCCTTCTCCTAACCAAGGCTGAATAACTTAGACCAAACTTAGACCAAACGCTTAATTTAGTGTATTGAGGACTATTACGTTTAGCTTAAGGAATTCTGTTGGTGTTCTTTTTTCTTTTGGCGAGGTATGCGTTATTGGTTGATTATTTTCATGTGGTATGTGTGTTTTTAGTCTTTTTCTTTTCATGGAAGTTTTCCCGGGTATCAATTTGTGACGTATTCTTTTATTTGCGAATTGAACCATCGGGATTTTTTCACACCTACAGAATCATAGAATAGATTATATTAAAAATTGATGACTTATATATATATATATATATATAAGACTATCCTCCTCATAGAATTGACTGTCCCCTGGGAAGGAAAACGTGAGGAAGCACACGAGCGGAAGAAAAACCGATATGAGACACTGCGTGCCGATAGCGTGGAAAAGTGTTGGATATGCCATGTGATTGCTATTGAGGTTGGTTGTAGGGGTTTTCTATGACAGTCGTTTCGTTTTTTTCAAATATAGGAATCACGGGCCGCAGTTTGAAAGTTCCCTTAAATCGTCTTCAGACCACGGCGCAACGTGCATCAAGTTAGACTTGGTCGAAAGCGAGAAGTTTTCAGCGTGAATCAAATCCACGCGGAACCGCCACTCACGTGTGATTGCGTAACACCAGGAAACGCTTACAGTAAACGCGTAATGACATCAACGACCGAAAGTAAACCCGTTTTTTTTTTTTTTTTTTTTAATCACAAACTGCACACTAAGAATGAAGATGAACGTCCAATGTAGTCTCTGCTATTGATTGATCTGGCGCATATATATATATATATATATATATATATATAATTCTTTTAATACCTTGTCCGGTGGGAAAAGCTGTTTGGTAGCGCCAGGAGTGGCAGTACCACCCTGAGCTGCCGAAACTGTGTTATCCTCCTTGGTTGGCGGCTAATGAGGGCAGGGTATCGCACCTGCTTTCACGCGTTGTATGATGAAAAAATAAATTTCATCAACGTGTTTCCTTGTGTATTTTTTGAGTGAAAATGTGTGTGTTTATCAATTTGTATGTGTGTGCAAATGTGTCTGTGTTTATTTGTGTGTTTTTGTATTTGTATATTTGTGAGTGTGTGTATATATTTGTGTGTGAGTATGTGTGTTTGTGTATGTGTTTGTGTAAGTGTATTTCTGTGTTTTTTTGTTTGTATTTCTTTGATTGTATTTGTTTGTGTGTTTGTGTATGCTTGTGCCTGTGTTTATCTTTGAGTGATTGTGTGTGTGTGTGTGTGTGTGTGTGTGTGTGTGTGTGTGTGTGTGTGTGTGTGTGTGTTTGTTTTATCTCTTCTTGCGAAAAATAAGGTACCTTCAGGATTTAACCAAATACAAGTTTGTTTTACATTTAGAATAGTTTGTTATATTGTTATGAGGGGGAAAAACAAAAAAATAATTACCCCCCCCCAATAAAAACAAACAGACAAGTAAAACACATTGTTTATTTAAAAAGCAAAGTGAGAACTTGCCAGAATCAGAGAAATCAACATTTTCTATAAGAATGTGAATTGTTTTATGTACAAATAATCATTGAAACATCCAATTTATTTGGATAAAGCTACTGGACAAAAAAAATGTCTCCTCTGAGAAAAATGCATGCTGAATAAAACACACACACACACACACACACACACACAGAGGATGAATGCACCCCCCACCAAAAAAAAAAAAGAAAAGGAAGATCTGTGTACTCGTGTTTTTCAGTCAAAAATGTTACGTTTTGTCAGCAGGTGGATGTTACTGATTAGTTTTTAAGACTTGTTTTAAATGAATAAATAAAACCATGACCGGGTCAAGCCGAAACTTATTGACCACTACGTTGCAGTCCAGTACGCTAGCCACAACGCCACAGGGACTTTCAACTTGTTACAGTTTAGTTCAGGCTATTATCAATATATTAAAAATACAATTACGGATGTGATAATAATATAATCATCGATAAATCAATTATGAATATATTAATAACACAATCATCGATAATACAATTATCAATATGTTAACAATAAAATTATCAATAATACAATTATCAATACGTTAATGATTGTTCCACTTTACCCTTGATCCTTACCTTAGAGTACTGGGTGCTAAGCAGGGCGGCATCAAGTACCATTTTTGAGTCTTTGGTATGACTCGACCTGGGATTGAACCCCGGTCTCATGGACCATTGGCGAACACTCTACTCGTTAGGCCATAATAAAATACTAAGAAGAGTCCTGGAAACTAGAGGAAACTTGCTGTTACTCGGACTTCAGTGAAAGGCTATCAACTGATGATTGTTAAAAAAAAACAACCAAAAAAAAAAAAAACAACCAAAAAAACAACCAAAAAAATGCAAGGAATAATAATAATAATAATAATAATAATAATAATAATAATAATAATAATAATAATGTGCGTTTGGAACAGTAACTAAAGGATTACAAAAGGGACTGGAGGAGTTGGAAGTTGGCGGAGACCATCCAAACGACAGCATTATTGAGAAGGGCCAGAATACTGAGAAGAGTCCTGGAGACTTGAGGAGACTTGCTGTCACTCAGACTCCAGTGAAAAACCATCGGCTAACGCTGATGTGACAAGCTCTAATGAGTGAATAATAATAATAATAATAATAATAATAATAATAATAATAATAATAATAATAATGATAGTATACCAATCATGATTGGTACTTTCGGTACAGTAACAAAAGGATCATTAAATGGACTGGAGGACTTGGAAATTAGAGGACGAGTGGAGACCACCCTAACTACAGCATTGTTGAGAACGGTCAGAATACTGAGAAGGGTTCTAGATATTTGAGAAGACTCGCTGTGACTCAAACTCCAGAGAAAAACCATCAGCCAAAACTGATGTGAAAAAATCTAATAATATATATGATTATGTAAATATATATATATATATATATATATATATATATATATATATATATATATAAGTATGTATACATGTGTGTATGTATATTAACGCTTTTATTTTCTATAATGATAAAATAATATTTCTATAAAAAATATTCTATAATAATTATCATAATACATAATATTATAAATACGATATTCTATAAAAATATAAAATTTTCTATGATGATATATCTTTTGAAAATATAAAATTTTCTGTAAAAGAACATTATACTTTCTTTAATAATTTAATGTATATTCTATAATAATGCAATAACACATTTTACACTTTGTTCCTTGTCAGAAGGCTCTGAAGCTACACTGTATTACTAAACAGAAGAGGTAAAATACACTTACACAACACTTTGATCGTTTGTAGATAATCCCATTTTTTTTCGGACACCCTGACTTGTAAAATGCGAAAAAAAAGAAGCGTTATATACTTGATTTAAACTTTAATCTTATAAAAATTTAAGCGATTGTAACAATGAGCATCTCCGATCCAGCAAATATAACGAACGGGTAGTCTTATATTTTCTTTTTTACCTTGGAATTCAGCCGATAAACTGTTGAAAGAAAACGTTATTCCAATGCTATTCAACAGAAAATGTTGCAGCTTTACCAAGGGAGACAACTCTAACGTTCTTAAACATATTCGACAAGCCTTGTCATTACATAGCTCTACCGACTTAAATGAAAAATTGGTAAATGCTAGAGTCGTGAAACTTCATTAGAGCAGACTAAATTTTATCGAATAAAAACGACTGTTTTCTTTTTTGGTAATTTTCTTAATTTGATAAGAATTTATTTATTTATTTATTTATTTATTAAAAAAAATAATTAATGAGATTTATTGAAGGCTGATTACGTTTTTTTATTGATCAGAAATTTGAGAAAGCGTATTTTGTTTTTAGCTATTAGCAATATTGACCCAAAATTGCAAATACCGTTCCTTATCAAGTCAGACACAAGGTTGAGCATCATCCTTAAATAAATACACCCGTAAAAAATTCAATCTTCATAGTAGTGGGGCTTAAAAATACGTTGTCGCTTGCAGAAAAATAAGGGTGTCCGGGGTATGACGCTAAACTGCATCTAATAGTGAGGCTACACAGTTCTAGAGATGTAGGGGTGTAGAATAATATTAACATTACTCCCAGGTCCACTATGACCCGGAGAGGTAGTGTCTGATAGGTTTCATGTATGGGTCAAATAGAATGCCCTGAGTATGATACTAAACTGCATCTGATGGTGAGGCTCCTACTCTGGAAATCTGGGGAGTATGGAATAGTCCTTTATTGACATTACTCCCAGGTCCACTCTGACCCGGAGTGGTAGTATCTCTTAGGGTCTCATGTATGGGTCAAATAGATCGGTTTAAGTACTATTCGAAATGGATAAAACCATTTGCAAAAAAACAAATCACACACACACACACACACACACGTACACACGCAAAATCAAAACAAAAAAAGAACAAGTTCCCGACTTTTAAAAAATAAATACACCAAATATGTATATATAGACGTACAACAAACGCGATTTTCTAACCTCTAGGCATAAAATAATCCTAACGATTTGACATACCGTTAAGATCCTCATACTCCTAAAATAAAAAATTAAAAAAATAACATAAAAAGTTGTCATCCTCTTCTGCCTGGATTTTATTATTTCCAGTTGAATCTAATACAATCAAAACGGATATTATTAGGAATTATTTATTACCAGAATTTACAACATTCAAGCATTGTAACCAAAACTATAGGGAGGTGACCCAAGGCGTAATGACTAAAGTGTTGGACTGCGGCCTCGAAGTAAACGAATTCGAACTCCAGTCGAGCTATTGCTTTCACTTTTGGACCAATACCCTTCTGAAAGGCATGAACCCACGTATCCTCCCACCCAGCTATGAATGAAATAGTACTACTATTGTTCTTCTTCAAGGGTGGCTTTGGTATCAAATAACCCATGAAGGTTGATATGCCATTAAACAAAGAAGTCGAATCAAAACTAAAATTGTATATTTATCTGTAAGGGGTATACTTATTTTTGGACAGTTGTATATTTATATTTTTGGTAAGAGATTTTCACTGTTGTAGAGTTTGGTCATAAATAATACTTAATAATATCTTTTGTCTTCATTTTTGAGATGAAGCTTGATAAATTTTATCATTTAGAGTATTCGAACTATTGTCTTTATCTTTATTGTTATATTGACAACGTTTCGACTGATGCATCCTCCGGCCTTTTCAGGTGTTTCATACCGAACTCTGGAACTTACACAGAACTTTGAACCTATCCCTTTATTTAATCGACGGGTGTAGATTATTCTAAATCTGTTGACCATAACCGGGTACACGTGTTAATTTAGTATTCTTTATTATTTACCTATAGTTATGATTGAACCTGAGACCTCCAGCAGGTTCAATCCAGACAGCTGCATTTTAACCAAACACTTATATCCGTTGCACCATGTGTCTAGTTGGTTGCATCTGAAGGTTGCGGGTCCAATCTTGACGACAGGTTTAAAAAAAAAACAAGGAGTACTTACAGTCGCTTAACACGGGTATCCGATTATGGTTAACGTATTTGAACAATCTACCCTGGTGGACTAAATAAAGGGTTCGGTTCGAAGTTTCGTGTTGGTTCTGCAGTTCGACATGAAAAACCTGAAAAAGGCCAAATGGCGCATATAAAGATGAAGACCATTGTCCGAATATTCTAAGTGATAAAAATTAATAATATCTGTTTTGGTTTGATTTCTTTGTTTTAATGGCATATCAACTCTTTTTAGGTTATTTAATGCCAAATCTATTCTCCTAGAAGAACAGTAGTGGTACTATTTAACCCATAGCTGGGAGGATATGGGGGTTGATACCTTTCCCAAGGGTATTTGCCCGAAAGTGAACGTAATAGCGCGACTGGAGTACGAACTCGCTTACTACGATTCCGCAGTCCCTCGCTTTAACCATTACACCACGTGGACACCCGAATATCTGTTTTGATCGCATCATTGTCTACAATAATTATCCACAATTCTGATATTTTGTCTAAGAAGAAAATTAACTTTTTATATTAAAAAAATCCTTGTAGTGTAGATATTTATAAGCGATACTGTACCTGTCGAAGACTAGGTTGCCAAGTTCGAGAGAGAACTTTTAATGGCTCTTCGACGGTAGGAGTTTTTCAATACAAATAAAAAAAAAAAAATAGAAAAACAAGTTTATTAAACAATCAAAGATTTGAAAAAAGAAAACTCCCTGATGAGAAGTTGGAGTGCCAACGGTAGCTGGTACCTAGGTTTGGTTTAGTTTGGTTTTATGGCATATCAACCATTGTTGGTTATTCAATGCCAAATCCTCTTTATACATATATATTAGATATATATGATTTAGTTTAGTTTGGTTTTACGGCATATCAACCATTGTAGGTTATTTAATGCCAATCCTCTTTATACATATTTATCAAATATATAGGATTTGGTTTAGTTTGGCATATCAACCATTTTAGGTTATTTCAGATCGAATCCATTTTATACATATAAACAGTTCGATTTCAAACAATTCAGTTTAGCATAAGTACAGTTTTTGTATACACTCAGTAAGATGTAAAAACAGTTCTATTTCAAACAATTTAGTTTGACATAAGTACACAGTTCAAATGTCAAAAGCAATTCTATTTCAAAACAATTCAGTTTAGCATAAGTACAGAGTTTAGTTTTATTCAACTCATAGATAGGACCCTATCAGGTGATACCATTCCGAGCTTGAGTGGACTTAGGAGCGATGGCAATAAGGAGTACTCCACATTCCCGAAAGCTCCAGCATTACTGGAGCCTCACCATCAGTATTTCTAGTGTCATATCCGGGATACTCGTTTAGGGAGTCTTAACCTTCAGCAGAGATGCAGTCAGTGTCTTCTACAGTCACAGCCGACTGAGTCACAGGATACTCGTTCGCAGAGTTTTACCTCTCTGTAGAGATGCAGACGGTTTATTCTACAGCCCCAGCCGACTGGGCCACATGACACTCTTTCAGGCAATTATACCCCTCTGAAGGGATGCAGAAGAATGGAGGAAAGAAGGAAGGAAAGAGACGAATATACTCTTCGACTCAAAACTTTATTTCCGGGTTGAATACGACTATTTGGAGGCGTTGAATCTCCCAAATAAGACATTGAATCATATTAGTCATTTTCGGTGAGTGATAAGTCCAAAGTGGTGTTTTTAATAATTGTTTCTGCGGTGTTAGCTTGCTAGCAGCAGACATGGCTAAGTGTCCGGCCATAAGACCCGATGAGCACACATGTTCGCTGCCAGAAGCCGAGTGGAAAAATGTCCTTTCAGTCTGAGGGGTACCGCTTTAACAAGGTAGAATTTTTCTTTAGACCAGGGAAGGTTATTTCTTTGGGCATCTGTTGTTCCTATTTCCTATCAGGGGCTTCTGGGTACCCCTACCTTTTTGAATTTATCTTTATTTTTATCTTTATTAATATCCACTGATATGTCTTACCAGTTACCTGCTTCTCTTTTCCTCTCTCGCCTTTCGGAGTCTTTGTGTTTTGTTATTCAGAATTTTTCCTCAGCTCATTCTTATTTCTATATACTTATTTAACTCAATGTAAAAAAGTAAATGTTAAATAACGTTAATCTTAAAAAGCGCAGAAGTTCAGCCTGCCTGAAGCACCAACTACCTTAAGTGACGCCCCGCTTCTTATATAAATAATTTACTTATCTCATTGCATATATTCTAATCTCTATTTATTTTCTATAGGAATGTTCAGTATTAGTCTACAATATCACTCTAAGGAACTATCTGCAGTGATGTACAAAAACTTATATATAGAGAACTGTAATATTTAAATTCAGCATTTGCTGCTGAGGGGTAAGACCCACATCAACGAGTGTCCTGGTTATGACACTAAACAATCTGATAGTGAGGTTCCAGTAATGCTGGAGCTTTGGGGTATGCCAAGTACCCCTTTATTGCCATCGCTCCCAGGTCCACTCTGGCCCGGCGTGGTAGCACCTGATAGGGCCCTATCTATGGGCTAAATAGAACTAATGGCATACTTGTGCTAAACTGAATTGTTTGACTAAACTGAATTGCTTAAAATAGAAATGTTTTTAACAATTAACCCGTACTTGCATTTAAAGTGCATGCTTATGCTAAGCTGAATTATTTGAAATAGAACTGTTTTTTGACATTGAAACTGTACTTACAGAAAACTGATTTGTTTAACATAGACCTGTTTTGACATTTAACAGCGTGTAAACCAAATCTGTACTTATACTAAACTGAATTAGCTAAATTAGAACTGTTTGAATAAACTGAATAGTTTGAAATAGAAATGTTTTTGACAATTAAACTGTGTACTCATGCTAAACTGAATTGTTTGAAATAGAACTGATTATTTACATAAAAATGGATTTGGCGTTAAATAACCTACAAAGGTTGATATGCCATAAAACCAAACCAACCAACCAATCTACTAAATTCAGCATCCAGATAAGAAAAGGTTTTCACATTCCCGTCATTTTTTACTGAACAGTATGAATCTTATTATAATGGAGTTTGTATATCTGTTTGTAACCGAAACGACCTCCCCACTGACATCCCAACTCCCTTTGTAATTTACGTCACATTCTCAATGATTATTTAATAATCATTATATTATCCTAATTAGCATCTCATATATTAACGATGTTTCTATTAACATTCAGCTGAGTAAGATTAGCCCATATTATTAATCAGTATTAAACTGACTTTCCACAAAGCCAAGGTCATTTCTTAATCGAGAATCATTCGTGGCTATTTCAAAAAATGCTTGGTTCCTTCAGCATTCTCCATATCAGAACACCTTAGGCACTGGGCCATGAATGCAGCCCTGCAAAGCAGGTATTGCCTTAAGGGGTCAGCAAGAGACCAGGCAATTCTGCTTACTAACACTCATTTGATATGATTACCAGGCAGACCTCCCCCCCTCCAGAAAACTAGGTGTGGGATTTAACCGACTTACCACCAACGCGATATATGACACAAGGTTGTTTTAACGTGGGGAGCAACGCACAAATGAATACTCATGCATAGATATCTTTAAAAAATGCTTGGTTCTTTGGAATTTTCTATATCAATTGATTTTTAACCCTTGAATAGTCAGGTTAGTATATACTAGCATGGCTATCTAAAGAATGGAAAATAATTCTCCATTTCATGCCTTTATACTGATGTGTCCCGCATCTTACACTGTCACCTGTGTAATACAAGTAAAATTAACCATGTGGTTGGTTGGTTTTGGTTTCGTTGGTTTAGGGCTTATCAACCCTCCTTGGATCATTTAACGCCGAATTAAATTTCAAACAATTCAGTTTAGTTTTTTTTATCATTACGGGTTTTCGGACTATTGTCTTCATCTTTATTTTTATTTCCACACACACACACAAAATCTGAATATGAGCACTGGTAAAAATCATACATAATAGTAGTAATTCTAGTCAAATAAGAAAATTAAGTTTATAAGTCCCAAAAATTAACTCTGAATTGTCTAGCAGGACACATGGCGTAACGGTTGGTTCCCTAAGCTTCTAAGGAGACAATCATCTTGAGGTTGCAGGTTCAATCCTCACTACAGGCGCGTAACAATACAGGAATATTTAACACTTGTACCCGGTTATGGCTAAAGTCATAAGAACAGGCGAACCCGGTGGTTTCAATAAAGTTCGAAGTTCCGTGAAGGTTCCCGAGTTCGACAAACATGTGAAGAAGACCGGAGGACATATCGGCCGAAACATTGAGGAAATAACGATGAAGACAATAGTCCGATAACCCTTAATGATAAAAAACAACAAGCTTCGTCTCAGAAATTTAGACTACTACTTCAGTTTTGTATAAGTATAGTTTTTGTCTACAAACAGTTAAATGTCAAAACAGTTCTATTTCAAACAGTTGAGTTTAGCATAAGTGTACAGTTTAGTTCTATTTAAAAACTGTCCTATTTCAAACAGTTCAGTGTTGCATAAGTACGTAGTTTCAATGTCAAAACACTTCTATTACAAGCAATTCAGTTTAGTTCTATTCGACCTATAGATGGGACCCTATCGGATACTACCACTCCGGTCCAGAGTGAACTTGGGAGCGATGGTAATGAAGGGGTGCTCCGCATTCCCTAAAGCTCTACCATTACTGGAACCCCATTATTAGATTGTTTAGTTTCATAAACAGGACACTCATTTGGTGGGGTGGGGGATCTTACGCCTCTGCAGAAAAGCAGTCGGTGTATTCTACAGCCTCAGCCAACGAGGCAAATTAGCCCTTTGGCAATAGCGGTTCCATCTGCCTAATGTCCTGCTATTTTTTATCCGATGCCTTGGGCCCCAAGCTATGAGATCAGCCCTGCCGAAGCTGACATTACTCGGGGAAATGGCCCTCTGGGATATTGCAATTCATATTATTTACACTCATTAGGTATTGATATTTATCAAATGTCCCACTCGATAGGATCTGATAAATGGTCATTTTAATGAGAGGGCCGCTCACGAATCGGGACTTATGTGTGTCAGGTTCCAAAATTGCTTGATCCCTTCGGTATTGCCCTATTCAGGTGCCTCAGGCATCAAACAATAAACTTAGCCCTGCCAAATCAGGTATTGCCAGGGGAACAGCTCATTGGGACTAGGCAATACAAAATACCCATCCAGCGCAAACGTCTGGCTGGTCCACGTTATTAATGAGCTTAAAATCTTACAATGTGTGTTATTTGTTATCAAGAAAGAAAGATTTACATTGTATATAGTGTGAATACTCATCTAAACTAAGCCGGATTTATCAAGTGATTGATTTCTAATATTAATGTTTTATCTTTAAATGTATTAAAAGCAATCCTATGTATAATTTTATATAGAAATCAATTTTAAATAAAATAAAAAGCGTTCTTATTTAATTTCGTTAATCTAATCTAATATGATATTTCATTGCATTGGCATGATGGTTAGAGTGTTCTCCAATGGCCCAGGACACCTGAGTTCAATCCCAGATCGAGTCATAACAAAGACTCAAAAATGGTACTTGATGCCTCCTTGCTTAACATTCAGCAATATAAGGTAGGGATCAAGCGTAAAATGGAGCAATCCAAGGAAAGGAGTAGCGCCTTCCTCTACACTTTGGTATAGTACTATTTACCAACCCCTCCGCTCGGGCAGGATATGACACAAGGTCAATTTTTAAGCGGAGTTTAACAGGTTTGAATTCAGAGTTTTCCTTCTCCTAGACTAGTTGCCTAACCATGGCTGAAGAACCTAGTCTGTCCTACTATTTACCCATAGCTGGAGGGAGAATTATTGGATTCATACCTTTCTCAAGGGTATTAGTGCTATGTGAAATGCAATCAGTCTCGTCCAGGATTTGAACTCGTATCGCCGTGTTCATTTCCTACGGCGATAACGACTACACCACGGGCACCTCCAAACTTTGGTATAGTAGCTATTGAAAGGGGAGCCTTCGGGTTGCCCTCGACAACGGTCACAATATTTACTTTTGTCATATAGTGACCCTCGACTGAGCCGTCAATCAAGAGATGCGGAAGAACAGCAGAAGCAGGTGTACGTTAGAAAATAATATAACCAGGTGCCCGGGCGGTTCGAGTCAGTTGGAAACAGGATGCCAAAGTGAGAACCAGCTGCAGACAGAAAGCTTTGGGCCCTTAGTGACCCCCGGTTGAGCAATCCAAGCCAAGATGCGAAAGAAGGGCTGCTATGGTCGAGAGAAGAACTTGGGTCAATATTGCAGTCTGTCCTTGTCTCCACTCATTTCTCACACACAACAAACATCACCTTTTCGAAAATAAAGTGTGTGAGATTTATATTTTTTATAAAGAAGTGTATTCGATCGTTATTGCAGTCGTCATTATCAGTTGATTATGTTCCCGTGAATATTTGCATACGCGGAGTATACAATACAACACTTTTACTTATATACGAGGTGCATCCGATAAGTTTCCAGACTTTTTTCGTATGGGCACTTTTATTGACAGTATATACATGAAACTCTAGTCCCCATCGAAGTAATCTCCTCTGGCTGCAATGTACTTGTTGTACCGTTCCAGCAACCTCTGGAAGGCCGCATGGAAGTCATCTTGTGTCAGCGTGTTACTGACCTTCGTCACAGCCTCTTTCATCTCCTCAATTCTCTCATAACGACAGCTTCTGAGCTTAGGGAATAACCAAAAGTCACAGGGAGCAAGGCCTGGACTATAGGGAGGTGAGGAACTGTGTTGATGCCCATCTTAGTCAAATAGTCTGTGACAAGGATGGAGTTGCGGACTGGTGCATGGTGGAAATGCCACAAAGCCGATTTGAAGAATGCTGGCCTCTTCCTAAGGAATCTGTTCATGAACTCCCTTAAAACCTCAACATAGTAACCCTAACCCTAAACCTAACCCTTTGGCCAATCAACTCTGGTCTATTGACTTCTTAGTCCTCTCACATCTCTCATCATCCCTCATACACTCCCTTGAATCTATTATGACACTCAAAAACTGATGCTCGATTCATTCAAGATGGTCCAAAAGCAGTCTGAAGCATTTCATACGTTTCTGTAGCATTTTTTCCAAGTTTAAAACAGAATTTTATTGCATATCGTTCTTCTAAAGTGTCAGATTGCATTTTTGAAATTCACTAGCCGTGACAATGAGGCTTTAGTAGGGTGTATTCCAATTCCTGCTGTAGCTGTTTATTTAAACTTGAAATCATAAAAATTGGTCAGTCATCTCATAAGATGTATAGCAATAACATAGTTAATTTTCAAGAGTCTACGACAATTTTAAATGCCCGTACAAAAAAGTCTGGAAACTTATCGTATGCACCTCGTATATATATATAGATTATATTGATAGATATTGTAATCCACTGGCAAACCAACTGTTTCGTTGTATCACAACTCATCGGTGTGGCTAGACACGCAAGATGCTTCAAGCTGGGATCGAAACTCGGCTGACTTTACGCCAGTCAGATATCTTACAGTACAGCCATCAGTAATCTAAGCGGAAGCGATGGGATTTTAACCCATATGTCACCAAGTTTAATTTTACTTAAAATCTAAATATTTGAACCCGGTGGAGGCGCATAGGTTTTAATAATAAGTTCTAAAAATTATAAAAGAGCATTTAGATTTGGTGTACACCATTCACCTCTGTATGGGCCTCACCCGCAGAGAAATTAAGTCAGTAATTTTAATTGGTTTTATGAGAAGTGGTAGTGTGTTGACACAATTGCTCCTCTAAATGAGTGAGGCTTAGAACTTATTGGACAAACCTCGTATCAGAAACGGGCCTTAAGTCATCATATTCTTAAAGTTTGGACGAGGAAAAGACGAAAAATATATAACGGGTGGGTGAATTGTAACAGATTGAAAACGTGGTTTTAAACATAACTATTCAGTAAAAAAAAAAAAAAATGAAACTGCTGGATGATAAATATATTACATTTCTATATTCTTTTTGTACTGAGTCACAGACATTTCCTCTGTAAGATATTTAAGAAAAGTAGCCAGGAATCTATAAAACGAACAGAATTATTTTTTACATTTGAATTGACTCAAATTAAACTTTCAGGCAACAAAATCAAAATAAAATGTTGTACATCTAGTATAATTTATAGATAAAAGTTTTATATAAACGATAGTTTGGTTTCTTTGTTTAAAGACATAGCAACCTTCTTAGGTTATTCAATACCGAAGCCATTCTTATAAAAAAAAAGTGGTCGTGGTACAATTTAACCCATAGCTGAGTGTTATATTGTAATCTACAGCATCATAACGACTCAATAATAAAGACAGACGCAGGAAGACTTCTTTAACACAATATTTACCTCTCACTTTATTTGTAAGGGTTCGAAAAGGGTTACTCAAGGTTTGCGTGTGAGAGGGAGCTGGAGACCGAACAGAACTGAAATATTTTGACCCCACTTTCTCATGGCTTTCAACGTTGTGTCTTTCTCGTTCTCCTGATGCTCAACCGGAGGTCCTGGGGTCCACTCTGCTGGGTGCTGGCTTTCTTTACTGCATCTTATCAGCATTTTCTCTGGACCCCAACTCATCAGGGCTTCCCGAGGGCCCCTTCTGCTGGGTGTGGCTTTCCCTACCACCTCTCGTCTATAACTCCGTCTCCAACTCTCACTGGAACTCCAACTCAACTGTCTTGACTTCTGTCTTGACTGAGCTATATAATAGTTCAACGCTCACTCGATCGCCCACTCGATCTTTGAAATCGCATGTTTAATCGTCATCGAGCGGAAATAACTGTCATGCAGTTCAGAGGTCACTCTCTTCCGGTGCGTCAGTCTATGAGTATACCATGGGAATTTTTTACCCCGTCCCATTTCATCAGCCAATTTCCACCCACGCGATTTCCTCTCATAACTGCCATTAGAATGTGTCACTTACTTCGGGTGCATCACCTTGTAATGGCATTTTTGGCCGGGTCAAAGGCCAAAATACAACATGAGGCGATAAATAAACTCATGTCTTTCCTAAGAGTGTGTGTCCGAAATTCGATAAGGGTTCAAAATTGCTTATGACAATATCATTGTCCAGCATTTTAGCCATTACGCCATGAGGAATTTCCTCTCATTTAGATGAGTTTTTTTTAATATCATAACGACATGTAAAATAATCATAAACAAGAACAACAAAATTGATATATATTTACTAACCCCTCTGCTCGGGCAGAATATGACACTAGGTCAATTTTTAACAGGTTTGAATTCAGAGTTTTCCTTCTCCTAGACTAGTTGCCTCACCAAGGCTGAAGAACCCTGTCTGCCCTACTATTTATCCATAGCTGGAGGGAGAATACCCAACGGTATTAGTGCTATGTGAAATGCAATCTGTCTCGTCCAGGATCTGAACTCGTGTCGCCATGTCCTTTTCCGACGACGATAACCATTACACCACGGGCACCTCCACGGGCAGGATATCAAATTGTATTATCAGTGTTAACTAGTAACACTTGAACTATATAACAGTGTGCAGACAATAAAATCCAATATTTGAAACTATTTAAGTAGATTTACCAACCCCTCCGTTCGGGCAGGATATGACACAAGGTCAATTTTTAAGCGGAGTTTAACAGGTTTCAATTCAGAGTTTTACTTCTCCTAGACTAGTTGCCTCACCAAGGCTGAAGAATCTAGTCTGCCCTACTATCTACCCATAGCTGGAGGGAGAGTAATTGGATTCATACCTTTCCCAAGGGTATTAGTGCCATATGAAATGTAATCAGTCTTGTCCAGGATCTGAACTCGTGTTGGAGTGTCCTTTTCCGACGAACGATAACCATTACACCACGGGCACCTCCACTTTTCCTTCCGCTCGGGCAGTATATGACACAAGGTCAATTTTTTAAGCAGAGTTTAATAGGATTGAATTCAGGGTTTTCCTTCTCCTACACTAGTTGCCTCACCAAGGCTGAAGAACCCAGTCTCTCCTACTATTTACCCATAGCTGGAGGGAGAATAATTGGATTCATACCTTTCCCAAGGGTATTAGTGCGATGTGAAATGCAATCGGTCTCGTCCAGGATTTGAACTCGTGTCGCCGTGTCCATTTCCTACGACGATAACCATTACACCATGGGCACCAAAATTTATATGAAATTTGTTTATCACTATTTCCGCATGGGCTTTTAAACTGTCTCTTGTTTGGGTTGGTTGGGTTGGGCTACATGGCATATCAATCATTGTAGGTTATTTTATGCCAAATCCTCGGAGGTGATCTTGTGGTGTAATGGTTAAAGCGATGGACTGCGGAATCGTAGTAAGCAAGTTCGAACTCCAGTCGCGCTATTATGTTCACTTTCGGATAAATACCCTTGGGAAAGGTATGAACCCCCTTATCCTCCCAGCTATGGATTTAATAGTAAAACTGCTGTCTTTCTGGAAGGATGGCTTTGGCATTAAATAACCTACAAAGGTTGATAGGCCAAAGAAACCTAACCAAATCCTCTTTATGCATAAATATATATGTATCAATCTACATATGAATAAATGATATGGAAAATAATGGTTGGTTGATTTTTTAAGACATATCAAACCTTGCTGGGTTATTTGATGGCAAAGTCAAATGAACAATAATGGCATTCAATTATATGTATTTCCCAACAGTTTAAACAGATTGATTGATTTTTTAACAGCATTGCTAGCCCGGCCAGCTGGGGCAGCAGAATACGCAGACTGTATCTCTGTAGAGGTGTAAGATTCCTCCGGACGAGTTTTCTGATATGATACTAAACAATCTGATGATGAGGCCTCAGTAATACAGAGCTTTAAGAAATGCAGGATACCCTTCTTTGATATCACTCGCAGGTCTTCTCTGACCCGGAGAGGTAGCCCCTGAAAGTGTCATATCTGTTGGTCAAACAGAACAGCGTACTTACGCTAAACTGAAATGTTTGAAATAGAACTGTTTTTACATTTAACTGTGTGTAAAAAATGACTGATGTTTAATTGAATTGTTAGAGATACATAGCAATATTTGAAACCATTTAACTTTGTTGAAATGCTAAACTGATATATAGCTTTTTAATCATTTCAATGTATGTAAATTCATGACTGATGTTTAATTAAACAGTAAGGTTTAGTTTGGTTTGTTGGGTTTTATGGCATATCAACCTTTGTAGGTTATTTAACGCCAAATCCATTTTATGTAAATAATCTCTTCTATTTAAAACTATTCAGTTTAGCATAAATACACAGTTTAATTGTCAAAAACATTTCTATTCCAAACTATTCAAGCAGTTATTTGTAACAATTCAGTTGAGTTTAAAAACAGTTTTAATGTCGAAAAACAGTTCTATTTTAAACAATTCAGTTTAGTATAAATGCAAAAATCAGTATAGTGAAAGAAGCACGCTTTAGTTCTATTTCACCCATAGATAGGGCCGTATCAGGTGCTACCACTCTGGGCCAGTGTGGACCTTGGAGCGATGGCAATGAAGGGGTACTCCACATTCCCCAAAGCTCCAGCACTGCTGGAACCTCCCCATCAGATTGGTTAATGTCCTATCCAGGACACACGTTGCAGAGAAGCCGTCGGTGTATTCTACGGCAATAATTAAACAGTAAGTTTTTAGTAGCAATACATGAAAACATTTAGCTGTGTACAAACAAATGATTAATAGTAAATGGAATTATTCATATTAGATAGAAATACGTGAACCCATTTAAGCGTGTGAAAAAATGAATTCAGGCTCATTTAAAAACGTTATCTACAAAATGTGTTTAAGAATCATATATTTAATATATATGAATGAAAAAGATTTGGCATGAAATAACCTACAATGGTTGATATGCCATTAAACCCAATCAAACCAAATCATATATATTTAATATATATGTATAATGATGATTTGGCATGAAATAACCTACAATGGTTGATATGCCATTAAACCAAACTAAACCAAATCCTATATGTTTAGAATATATGTATAATGCTGATTTGACATTATATAACCTATAATGGTTGATATGCCATAAAACCAAAGCAAACCTTATCATATATATTTAATATATATGTATGATCATGATTTGGCATTAGATAACCTACAATGGTTGATATGCCATAAAACCAAACTAAAACAAACAGGTTGTCTACTTGCCTAGGGTTCTTTTATGTCAAGAGGCAAAGAAATTGGGTTAATCGCGAGTGCATATATTCATTTTTTGAGTAGAAATTTCTTTAGTATTTTTTAACACATGTTAGTATCGAATAGGAAGAATTAGTGAACAGATCCCTAAGTGGTAATACGATTCAATTTTAAACGGGTAAATACTTCAACAGAAAGTACCATTTCAGGTCTGGGTGAACCGGGAAGTAATTTCAACAAAGGGGTGATTCCACACTCTCTCTAGCTGCAGAACTGGAGCCTCATCGCCGAAAATTGTTTTGTATATATATATATATATATACTCTGCAGGTAGAATAATATTTAATGCCTATTACTTGACTTGAAATATATAGAGGTATATGGGTGAATAAATAGCAATAATTATATGTGTAGTAATCGGTTTTATTATTTAGAAATAATGCATAATTATAGAAATAGAGCGGACACACACACACACACACACACATATATATATATATATTTGGAAGAAAATAATGGATAGTAATCCGAAAATTTGTGAAGAAAAATTGACAAGTAATCCAAATAGAAAGGGGAAATTTATCGAGAAACAAAGTCGACTCAATAGCGTTTCCGTTCTGCTGAACCATCATCAGGTCTGTGAAGGGTTTCATTAGTGATGTAAGTGTAAATGGAGAAAAAGTGTAAAAATATATAAGAATTTGGAAAAGTTGTATAACAAGAAAAGTTGGCTGTTTATGACAAGAAAATTTTTTAAATATATTTTTACACTTTTTATACATCCATCTACACTTAACATCACTAATAAAACCCTCACAGTCCTGATGATGATTCAGCAGAACCGAAACGCTATAGTGTCGACTGACTTTGTTTCTCTATAAATCCCCCCTTTCTATTTGGATTACTTGTTGTCAATATATATATATATATATATATATATATATATATATATATATCGCAGTGTCCATTTCGAATGACGATAACCACTACACCACAATATATAGATTGGGATTCAATCCCAGATCGAGTCATACTAAAGACTCAAGAAATGGTACTTGATGCCGCCTTGCTTAATGCTCAGCAATATAAGGTAAGGATCAAGGGTAAAGTGGACCAATTCAAAGAAATGAAGTACCGCCCTCCCGAACACCTCGGTGTTGTAGCTATTGAAAAGGGAGCCTTCGGATCACCCTTGACTAAGGTCACCAACTTATATATATATATATATGATAAAGCATGTACATCTAAGGCATGTTAGCGTAGACAAATCCCCCCCATCTCTTAGCAAACCCAGACTTTGTATTCTCGTACTTCGTCATATAATCACTTTTTCTTTCGCTAACCCGCTTTTCAAATGAGCTTTGTTTTCCTAAATTTTAGCCTGCTGTTCATTACTATCCACATTTAAAAAAAATCTTTTTCCCACACCTGTTAGCCAATTTCATCCTCACTGATGTATTACAATTTTTAGGTCAGGATAGAAGTCTGATCACACTGACAAACATACAATCACAGAAAAGAATGATATAATAAGATATAAGACTTATTTTTAAGTATGTAGGGTGTTCTCTTTATGTAGCAAGACGCCGCTTCTATAGATAAACATGTTTTTATGTGTAAATAAAATTCATTGAAGACTTGAATTATCTTTTCATACACAATTTAATTGTTTCATTGAGTTTATTTTAATCTCAGCGTATTGTCTGCGAAGAAGTTTTTGAAAACATTTCTTAATTATTGTAAAAAAATTTCTTAAACTTCTGTCTCTTGCTAATTGGCTGTTTTTTTTCCCCACCTCGTCAGTATGTCTCCTCAGTTTTTGTTGGTTAATATGGCGATTTCAGTGTTAAGCATCCAAAATTATCACTGATGTCTTCTGACTGGCGCGACATGGACCTTCTGATTAAAAACATCCTGATTAAAAAAAATATAGAAAGCAGTTTATAAAACCCTGATAAGAAAAGAAAAACTGTAAATTATTGTTTTTTTCCTCTGGTATGTAAGACCTATATTTAAATAAACAAAAATGTATATTATCTTTCCGACAGTGGTTAGCATATGCTGACTTTATATCCTTTCGGGAGGAATAATCTCGGCCCCCAAAATTGGACGTAAAACTTAATCTGATGTCGAGGCTCCAATTATCGACACCTGGAGAGTGTGGAGTATCCAGTCATTGATATAACTGCCAATTCCACTCTGAACTGGAGTGGTAGTATCTGCTAGGGTCTAATGTATGGGTTGAATAGATCTATTTTAAAATAATTACTCGTATTCAAAAGGAATCCTTGATGCTATATAATTGTAAAAATTCGTATTGAGAAAGGTTGCTGGAAAGTATAACTGTTTTTTAAGAATTAAGATTAAATTGAAACCATATAATTGTACAAACGAACGAATATTAATATTTAAAACTACATCTTTGTGTATAACGCATTATTTGTAGATCAAAATACTTTAAACCTTATAAATGCATGTAAATTATTTGTATTAAAAGTACTTACTTGAAGCTATAATTCCTTACTAAGGATTATTATTAGTTACTTGAAACCCTATAACTGTATGCAAACATCTATTATAGAATAAAAATAATTTCTTTAAACCATATCATTATCATCATGTCATGCCGCTAGCACGGATATCCCTGACCCTCTCTCGCTACTTTTCCCTATCGTTCATCGCCTCTGGCAGGTCTTCAGGGCTACATCCCGTATCCTCACATAGTTGCTGAATGTATGTTCGAGCTGGTCGTCCTGCTTTTGCCCGGCCATATGTGGGGGTCCATAGGAGTACATCACTTATGAACTCGTCCCTGCGTCTCCAACAGTGTCCTGCATGTCTGGTTCGTCTAACTTGGATAGTTTGGACTGATTGCATTTCAAATAGCACTAATACCCTTGGGAAAGGTATGAATCCATTTATTGTCTCTCCAGCTATGGGTAAATAGTAGGGCAGACTAGGTTCTTAAGCCTTGGTGAGGAAACTAGTCTAGGAGAAGGAAAACTTTGAATTCAAACCTGTTAGACTTCGCTTAAAAATTGACCTTGTGTCATATCCTGCCCGAAAATACGAACTTGGATAGTTTTCGTGATGGGGGGCTGGTGGCCGTATTGTTGGTGCCTTGTTGGGTGTTGCCGCCATGACTTGTTCAATATTGCTCGCAGCATTCTTGTGTAATTGCTGTCTAGCTTCTTCTTTTCCAGCCGTTTATGGGAATACTTTGAAACATATAGTTGTGTACAAGCAATTCGTATTCAATTGGTATATTTGATGCCATATAACAGTAAATTACTTCTATTAAGAATAGGTTTGTTTTGGTTGGGTTTATAGCACATCAACCATTGTAGGTTATTTAATGCCAAGTTCTGTTTATACATATATATCAAATATACATGATTTGTAAATACATTTTGTTAAGATTTTTAAATGGGCCAAGCAGTTAAATAGTTTCAAGTATTTCTATCTAACACTAATAATTCTATTCTCTATTAGTCATTTGTTTGCAGACAGTGATGTGGTTACAAGTATTGCTATTTAACACTAATAATTCTATTCAATTTTACTCATTCCTTTGCACACAGATAAATGGTTTCTAGTCATTGACTTAATGAGTAGAGTGTTCGCTTGTGGTCTGGAGGCTCAAAAATGATACTTGATACTGCTTTGCTTAACACTCAGCATTATAAGGTAAGTATCAAGGGTAAAGTGGAGCAATCCAGGGCATAGAGTAGTACCCTCTCCTACACCTCAGTGTAGTAGCTATTGAAAAGGGAGCCTTTGTGTTACCCTCGACTGAGGTCGCCAACTTAACTTACTTTACTGGTATGTATCACAAACAATTCAATTGAATATCAGTCATTTGTTTACACACAGCTAAATGATCAAACAGTCCATTTCGATCCATTCAATTTAACATAAGTTATTTGTTAGCAAATAATTTAAAAGTCAAACAGTTCTATTTGACCCATTAATAGGACCCTATCAAGTGCTACCACTCCGGGTCAAAGTGGGCCTGGGATCAATATGAATTAAGGAGTACTCAACATTCCCCAGAGCTTCATGACTGAAGCTTCACCATAAGATTGTTTAATGTCATATCCAGGATACTCTTTGCGGAGTGGGGTCTTACCTTTCTGCAGACATGCAGTCTGTTTATTCTACAGCCCCATGTGACGGAGCTATTGGATTAAGAATAGTTATTTAGTGGGTAGAGTGTTCACCAATTGTAATATAATTGCGGAGGGATTTCGTTTAGTATATCTTGCCTTTTGGTTTAGATAGGATGAGAACCTTTCGCTTAGCGCATGGGTTAGTTAGGTGCAACATTAACGCAGGTGTTCACGCGCGCTGGGAGACGATGTGTCATTCAGAGATGTCAAAATAAAATTCCCAGATAGGAAATAAGACTAGGGAGGTGAATGACGTCATGCCCGGAAGCGTGGGCTGAGGATTTTCGGATTTGAGAAAAAGTAATTAGTTCAGTTCTTGCCTCGGAAGAAGAAGGTTGACTTTCGGGGCTCATCGAGGCCAGACGACTTTGTGCGCTACGGGCGCCGCGCGTTGGTTGGGTTCAGAGCTAACGATGTAAAAGCAGTCAGCATAGAAAGATTGTCTCTCTCTCTCCTCATGTCGAAAAGCTTTTGAACTCACGTAGGTGAATAAAAATTTCGTGAATGTCGTGAATTTCGGATTCCCTATGTCTATTTCATACATCCGTATCATGGGTATGTTACACAATGACCCAGGAGACCAGAGTTCAGTCCCAGGTTGCGTCTTACCAAAGACTTAAAAATGTTACTTGATACCTCCTTACTTAACAATCAGCTGTGTAAGGTACATATCAAGGGTAAAATGGAGCAATCCGGGGAATGATGAAGCACTCTCCCCTATAACTCGGTGTAGTAGCTATTGAAAAGGGAGCCTTCGGGTCGCCCTCGACAACTTTTCTTTTACTTTTATATAATAATATACAAGCAAACGATTATTCTTAAATATAAATAATTACTTGAAACAGCATAATCACTAATTGAAATCTCTGAAGAAACCAAGCAGATGTGCTAATTAATTTATTTGATAGGAGTAATTGATATTATATAAAATTTGTTTGTTTTTAATGGCACATCAACCTTTGTGGGTTGCTTAATATCAAAAGCCATCCTTATAGAAGAACAGTAATGATAGTACTGGGTGTCTCTAAATAGAGCAAAGCCATTAATATGCTAATTATTTATTAGTGAGACAAACGCAGTAGCGGTCATTTCCAACATGTCCAGTAAAAATGCATCCCTCGAGCAAGAGACATCCAATCAATGTTTTTTTTAAAAATTGTTATTATATCAGCTTTCTGGACATGCTATCTTTTTGTTGAGTTTTTTGTCTCAGTAATAAATCATTATCATATTAATGGGTTGCAGCTATTTAAAAACATTTTTGAATGATTTGGTCTCCAATAAAGTTGTCATGCATAATATTTTTCCTCTTTTGTCCAAGGCATTGTGATCAATGATTCATCATCATCATCATGACGTGCCGCCAGCACGGATATACCGGAGCATCTCTCGCCACTTCTCCCTATCATTCATCGCCTCCGGCAGGTCTTCTAGGTTGCATCCTGTGTCCCCACATAGCTGCTGTATGTAAGTTTGGGCTGGTCGTCCTGCTTTTGCTTGGCCATATGTGGGGTCCATAGGAGTACATCGCTTAAAATATAAAACAAAGAACACAACATCATTATTTGTATACGTAGTTATTAGCAGTCACATGGATCCCATGTATATTGAGACACCATATATTATTAATAGTAGAGTTATTAGCAGTCCATAGGTCCCATGTATATTGAGACGCCCTATATTATTAGTAATATAGTTATTAGCAGTAACATGGATCCCATGTATATTGAGACACCTTATATTAATTATAGTAGAGTTATTAGCAGTCCATAGGTCCCATGTATATTGAGACGCCCTATATTATTAGTAATATAGTTATTAGCAGTCACATGGATCCCATGTATATTGAGACACCATATATTATTAATAATTTAGTTATTAGCAGTCCATTGGTCCCATATATATTGAGACATCCTATATTATTAGTAGTATCGTTATTAGCAGTCACATGGATCCCATGTTGTTGCGTTCTGGTTAGTGAACGCTTGTAATATTAAATAAAGGACAAACCACGATATTAGAGGAAATAGAGATATATTCTCAAGAAAAAGTATTTACAATAGAGAGACTATTAGTAGACCAGAACATAAATTAGTGAATACAGAATAAATATATAGTCCAACGATAGTATTGGCTTCCGTTATTACGGTAGCAAGTAAGGTGATCTAGTGCGATCTCCAGTCTCCAACGCTCTAATACTATTCCTATAAGAAGCTGCTCTGCACCTTTTAGTCTGCCCTGGTATTAGTAGCTACTGCTATATATGGCAGATGGACTAGTTCATTGTGTGGAAAAAGGTGGGTGATACCCAACACATGTATATTAAGACACGTTATATAATTAATAGTAGAGATATTAGCAGTCCATGGGTCCCATGTATATTGAGACACCCAATATTATTAGTAATATAGTTATTAGCAGTCACATGGATCCCATGTATATTGAGACACCTTATATTATTAATAGTAGAGTTATTAGCAGTCACATGGATCCCATGTATACTGAGACACCCTATATTTAACCCTTGGCTGGGAAGATAAAGGATTTCAAAACTTTCTTGAGTTCATTAGTCCTAAAGTGAACGTAATAGCGCAGTTTGAGTTCGAACTCGTTTACCCCGAGGTCGCAGTTCAGCACGTTGACCACTTTGCCACGTGAAGCTGTTAAATGCAAAAACATTTAAGAAACAGCGACCCAGAAAATGAAACTATAAATGTACAATGAAGTGAAATATCCCAAGGCGGGATGGCATACTGTTAAAATCAGGGCACCTCCGGTGGTGTAACGGTTAGCAAGCTAGACTAGCAGACCTACACGAGTGAGTTCGAGTCTCATTGGGTGCCCCATTCATTCGGCCTTGTGCCACATCAAAGCAAAGCGCTTTGTAAATTATACTGTTAAAATCAATGAGTCTCTCAATGAATTTATTCATTCGTTGCAATGAAGGGGTTAACACTGTTGCGGTAGCAAACGTCTTGCTAATGTGTGCCGTTTTTTTTTTTTTTGGTATGCTGCAGTAGCATAAGTAAAGATGTGATCACTGGAAAAGAGATACCGAGGCAGCGTTTTTGTATTTGTGGACTTAATTCGTTGTTATTCCATACTTATTTAAACAAATCATTAAAAACATACATTATCGCTTTGTTTTCATTGTATCTTCTCCGAATCCATGTCTAGACTTTTTCGTTTCAATAATTACATTTTTAAACCAAGAAATTAACTGAACTATAGACTGAGTAGATTACTCTGATTAACTTCCAATTCAGATTTATCGACTCATCTTGAAAAGGTTTAGGTATTGTTTACGAGTTAAACTTGTTTAAATTCCCTAGTTTAATTAGTATCTACAAATAATAGAATTCAGTATTTAGTTATACAGGGTGTCTCAATATACATGGGGCGCATGGGACTACTAATAACTCTATCAATAATAATGTTGTACTCTTTTTTGGTTCAGATTTAAAAATAGTATACTATAACCCTATTTACCAATCTCTCCGCTAGGGCAGGATATGACACAAGGTCATTTTTTAAGCGAAGTTTAACAGGTTTGAATTCAGAGTTTTCCTTCTCCTAGACTAGTTGCCTCCCCAAGGCTTAAGGACCCAGACTGCCCAATACCCATAGCTGTATACTATAGTATACTATAACAACTATTTATCCTCGACCACAATGCCTTGGACAAAACAGGAAAATATTTTGCGTCACTACTTATTTGTTGACGAAATCATTCAAAACTGTTTCAAAATAGATGCAACCCATTAATATGATAATGATTTATTACTGAAACAAAAAAACTCAAAAAATATTGCAATTCCTGGAAGCTGATATATCAATTACAAAAAAACAACATTGATTTGATATCTCTATTGCTCTGGTCTCAGTAATAAATCCTTATCATATTAATGGGTTGCATCTATTTTGAGACACCCTATACATATATATATATGTATATATATATATATATATATATGTGTGTGTGTGTGTGTGTGAGAGAGAGAGAGAAACTAATGCTGTTGAATAATCTGCTCCGTCAGCTAAACCTGTGGAATACGTTGAATGCACCTCTGTAGAGGGGTATCTCTCCCCAACGAGTGTCCAGGGTATGATACTAAAGTTCACCTGATGGTCAAGCTCCAGTCGTCGACCTTTGGTTTATGTGGAGTACGATTTCATTGCCATTACTCCCAGGTCCACTCACTTCCAGATTGGTCGAAGTAGTTAGAGTTCCATCTAAAAGACAAAAGAACTACTCCGTCATTTACTAAGTATTATTATTATTACTCCTTTAGAGTTTTTCACATCAGCGTTAGTTGATGGTTTTTCCCTGGAGTTTGAGTGACAGCAAGTCTCCTCAAGTCTCCAGGACCCTTCTTAGTATTCTGGTCGTTTTCAATAATGCTGTCGTTAGGAGGGTCTCCACTCGTCCGCCAACTTCCCAGTCCTCTAGGCCCTTTAATAATCCTTTAGTTACTGTGGCAAAAGTACCAATCACAATTGATACAATCGTCATCCTCATGTTCCACAGCTTTTTCAATTCTCTAGCAATGTCGAGGTACTTATCCTTCTTTACACATTCTTTCAGCTTTATTCTGTAGTCAGCCAAGACAACAAAATCGACAATTTTGAAAATTCTCTTTTTTTTGTTGTTGATTATTATAAGGTCTGGTCTTCTGGCCGAGATTAGGTGATCCGTGAGTATTTTAAAGTCCTATAGGAGTTTATGTGTGTCATTTTCTAGGACAGGTGCTAGGTAGTGCCTATACCATTTGTTCATATGGTCAAATTTAAATTTCTTGCGCATTTCCCAGTTGATCACCCCGCTCACCCAGTCTTGCCGAGTCTTATACTCCTTCAGTTCTAATTTGCTGCATTTGCTTATTATGTAATTTATGGTTTCGTCTCTGTCACCACATAGCCTACATTTGCTATTTTGTTGGGTCTTATCTATCCTTGTTTTTATATGATTTGTTCTTATGGCGTTGTATTGTGCTGCTATTAGGAGAGATTCTGTTTTTCTCTTAAAGTTTCCTTTTCTTAGCCAAGTCCAGGTTTTGTCGTGTGAGATGTTGTTTATTAGTCGTTTAAAACGCCCATAGAGTTGTTTTTCTTCCCATTTTTGTTTCCTAGTTATTGTCATTCTGTTGTCTATCGTGTTGTCAGTATTGTTTCTGATGGCTGTAACCAGTCCTCGTTCGTGTTTTTCCTATATAGTCTTCGAGTCGTTGTATCGATGTGTCAACACTGTTTTCGATGCTGGCAAGTCCTCTTTCTCCCTCTTTTCTTGATATATATATAGTCTCAAGGTTATTATTATTATTATTATTATTAATTGAGACTATGCTGCTGTGTGCAGATTATTTATATCATAAATGAATATTTGATTGGTTTGGTTTCTTTGTTTAATGGCATATCAACTCTTTTTAGGTTATTTAATGCCAAAGCCATTCTCCTAGAAGAACAGTAGTGGTACTATTTAACCCATAGCTGGGAGGATAAGGGGGTTCATACCTTTCCCAAGGGTATTTGCCCGAAAGTGAACGTAATAGCACGACTGGAGTACGAAGTCGCGTACTACGATTCCGCAGTCCATCGCTCTAACCATTGCACCACGAGGACACCCCCAGGAATATTTGAGGAAAAGAATTACTGATGTTGGATAGCATTAACTGAAATCATTTTACTGTGTACAAATGAATGATCAAAATAAATAGAATTATTTGAGTTAGATAAGAATACTTTTAACCATTTAAATGGGTGAAAACATATTTATTCTTACAACTTGTTTAAAGATAAAGTAAGTAAACGTGGCGACTTAAGCCGAGGGTAACCCGTTGGCTCCCATTTCAATAGCTACTGCACTGAGGTGTAGGGGAGGGCGCTACTCCTTTCCCTGGATTGCTCCACTTTACCCTTGATCTGCACCTTATAATGCTGAATATTAAGCAAGGAGTTATCAAGTACCATTTTTTGAATCTTTGGCATGACTCAGCTTTGGATTGAACCCAGGTCTCCCGGGCCAATGGCGAACACTCTAACTATTGTGCTAATGTCCGGTTTAAAACTAAATTACCAAAAACTATTCACTTAAAAATCATATATATATATATATATATATATATACGCACATACACACACACACATATATATATGAGAAAAGAATATAAATACGTATATATATATATATATATATATACAAAAATAAAATAAAAGGTACGTTTGATCATATATATGAAACATTTGAAAAGTTTTAAGTCTCATCTCAGAAAGAAAAATCTGTGCTAAACATTTTTAGAAAAAAAATTTGAGGATGAGCGCTGGCTTTAAAACGAGTTCAAGAAATTTTTGAACAATTAATACATATCATCATCATCATGCCGCACTGCCAGCACGGATCTCCCTGGATCTCTCTCACCACCCGTCTCTATCGTCCATTGCTCCAGGGAGGTCTTCAGTATTCTGTATCGGCACAGAGCTGTTGTATATAGGTTCTAGCTGGTTGTCCTGCCTTTACCCATCCATATGAAGGGGTCCACTGGAGTATTTCGCTGATGAGTTCGTCCTTAATTCTCCAGCAGTGTCCCGCATGTCTAGCTCGTGTAGGTTTGATAGTTTTCGTGATGAGTGGTAGGTGGCCGTACAGCTGCTGTTTTGTGGGGTGTTGCCTGCATGGCTTGTTCAATATTGCTTGCAGTGTTCTTGTGTAATTGCCGTCAAGCTTTTTCTTCAATAGTTCATATAGCAGTAGCGACACGACCGTTGCTTAGAAAAAAAACTGCGTTTTATTCTATCGGCCTGATCTGACTTCCATATGACCGATCGCCTACAGTCAGCTGTCCATGCCTTTGCTAATGTTTCCTTAACCGAGAAAGACATCAACATTATATATATATATATATATATATTGGAAAGCCGTAGCCCCGGAGGTGGCTGTGTCCTCTGTTGGGAACACATACCTTCAAAACTCATTAGGCTAAGTGGTCGTGCATTTCACCATGACTAGTTAATTTGGCATCGTTTATGTGTGATATCGATCGGTGGCTCAGTGGTAGAGCTTCGGCTGCTGCGGTTGTTGTCTCCAGTGGTGGAGATCACAGTATGCACTGCTGATGATACCTAATGAGGTCAAAACAGCTGTTCAGTGATCCGTATGTCAAATGTAGGTGTTTGCCGAATTTTCTAGTCATGGCAATTCAATAATATATATACATAGTCATCCACAGACAGATCTGTTTTGTTCTATCAGATCTCATCAGTGTGGCTAGACAGTAGCTTCCCATAGCCGGGATCGAAACCCGGTTGACTCAAACGCCACCCAAACTTCTAACCATCCAGCCACGAGGAGCTATTAGCTGCGAAGTAAATTTTAAATCACAATTACAGTTATTTACATCCGTTCAATGGCTACCGAGACCTCAATTCATATTTGAAGAGGCTTGCAATATACGCTAATGGCATATATATATATATATATATATATATATATATATATATATATATATATATATATATATATACCAACTTGTCAATTCTAGCTGGGTACAATACAAGGTCAGTTTTTAAGCAAAGTTTAGCAGGTTGGGATTTAAAGTTTTGTAACTCGTCAGCCTTAATAAGGTTAAAGAGTGCAGTTTGCCCAACAATTTCCCCATAGCTGAAAAGAAAATAGTTGGATTCGTATCTTTCCGAAGGGTATTATCTTCGTCCAGAATTTTGAAATTAAACCTGAATATATATATATATATATATATATATATATATATATATATATATATATATATTACAATGTTTTGTTGTTTATTTGTTTTTCAGTAAACCACAAAGCACTTCACAGAATATGTGATACATAGCTCTCCGCTATCTTGTGCAATGGTGATGATCGTTTTGCCCCCCCCCACCGTTGTGTGTTGATGATACAAATCCTTTTTTTCTCTGAGGGCTGCATATTGTTTCGTCATGGGGAATAAACATTTCTGGATATAAAGATTGTATAAGCAACCCCCTCTGTCTGTCCGCTTATCTTTATTTCTTTTCAACCCTGACACCTCTTTTCTAACATATAACTGTTATGGTACCCCACCTGCGGACTGTAATGAACTCTTCCTGTTGCTATTAATACCGAGGGAATATTCATCTCGGTGGAGTTCTCCCTAGTTTAACACTTTGGCAGTCAGACTGACGTTCAACACCTTTTTATGGATGTTGTATTATACTTTTGTTTTCGTTTCACGGAGGTGCACGTGGAGTAATGGTTATCGTCGTAATTGGACACGGCGACACGAGTTCAAATCCTGGACGAGACCGATTGCATTTCACATAGCACTAATACCCTTTGGGAAAGTTATGAATCCAATTATTCTCCCTCCAGCTATGGGTAAATAGTAGGACAGACTAGGTTCTTCAGCCTTGATAAGGCAACAAGTCTAGGAGAAGGACAACTCTGAATTCAAACCTGTTAAACGTCTTAAACTCCGCTTAAAAATTGACCTTGTGTCATATCCTGCCCGAGCTGAGGGGTTGGTAAATAGGATTATACTTTCGTTAATATACTTTGTTCCATGTAAACCCATGTAAATGGTGTAATGGTTAAAGCGATGGACTGCGGAACCGAAGCACGTGAGTTCGAACTCCAGTCGCGCTATTACGTTCACTTTCGGGCAAATACCCTTAGGAAAGATATGAACCCCATATCCTCCCAGCAATGGTTTAAATAGCACCACCACTGTTCTTCTATGAGAATGGCTTTGGCATTAATTAACCCACGAAAGTTGATATGCCATTAAACAAAGAAACCAAACCTTTACAAGGCTCCAATCACAGTCAAACTGTCAACTGCCCTTGAGGTCAGTATCTGTCTATTAAACCGAATTAACACATGGTATTATTTCAGCGTTTCTATCGATTTCGAAACATTAACAGTTTCGACCTTACGTCATTATTAGGAGACATCTTTTTGCAAAGAAGTTTTTTTAATATGTTTTTAAAATAGCTTTTTTTAAAAATAAAATAAAAATAAATAAAAACAACAAACTGAAAGGCCACAATAGAAACGACGAAAAATGAACTGATTATGTTGCATGTTCTTTCGTCGAATTTTGTTTTGCGTAAACATGTCAATCCTATCATGATAAGCAAACTCAAAAATATGAACATATTTTTAGAATCAGCTGTTAGCTGACATTCTAAGATAAACGTTAAGTTAAAATCAGCTGATATTTAGCAATGACATGTCACTAAAGGGAGTGATGACTTGTGATTAAAAGATTAAGTTAGGATAATTTTAGTAAGTAGATATAAGAAAGCGATTTGAAGACGCCGGAGTAATCTACAGACCCCAGAGCAGAGCTGGCAGACTATGTCAGAGACGACAGTCGACAACGAAGTTCCGAGGGAAAGAGGCGTGTGCACAGGTGCAGCCGGTCAGTGGAGAAATAACAGCTGCCACACTTTGCATTTTCCGTCTTTCACTGTTTGTTCAGTCTGTCTATCAAATTAACAGACACATATTTCTCTCTCTAAACCTATCTCTCTTTCTCCTCACCTCTAGCTAGAATTTCTCCTAGCAATAAATTTTCGTATCAAGGGAACCCGCAGAGTCGTTTTAGGTTGAAGCACTTTTTATCCCGAAGAGGTTACCACGGGGTCCGATTGAAACTTAAGAGGTAACGTTACACCTTATTCTATTTAGTGCGGTTGTGTTACAGTGACATGGACATTTTTTGCTTAAAAGACTACACTCAATAAACTTTTAATTCAAGTGCTTGTTTGTTTGTTATTTATTTGGCATCTGAACCTCCTCGGGTTATTTAATACCAAATCGCTACTTTTAGAAAGACAGTAGTGTAGTGGTACTATTTAACCCATAGATGAGAGGATTAGGGGGTTCCTACCTTTTCCAAGGGTATTTGTCCCAAAGTGAACATAATTGCGGGACTTGAGTTTGAACTCAAGAACTACGATTCCGTAGTCCATCGCTTTAATCATTACACCGCGGGAACATCCCGTTTAGTACATTTACAACGGTTCGGTTGCTTGGTCAAGCTGAAAATTACCAGACACAAAGACAAGATAGAGAGATGATGACGAGTTCACGAGAAATCAAAAAGTCAGATACGTGGACAAAGAAAAAAAGGCCACCCACTTTATGGATGAATTTGTACATCCCTCTAAACTGGTCTTGGATCAGGAAAACGTGAATTGGTATATTTTTTCGCGCCAGCAAAAGAATTACTAAATCGTTTCTCACACCCAATTTTATTGGAAGGTTTTTCTAACATTTGTCCCCCACTAGTTACAACTTTAATGATCCTTTTAAGAATACCCAACAATCGTATGACCGTTTCTCGCACTTACCATCGTTGACGTTTCGTTGTCGGTCACCAGATTCACCGAAGGTGAGAAGGCTGCTAACACATTATACATTATGGATGATTCCTTAGCGTAACAGTGTATCGTTGTAGGAAATGGTTGAGTTTCTGTTTAATGGCATATCAACCTTCGTGGGTTATTCAATGCCAAGGCCATCTGAGCTATATTGTTAACTGGGGTTTATTTTTTTAAAATTTTGTTTGGTAACTTAGTTTTTGTGGTATATCAACGTTTGTGGGTAATTTAATGTTAAAACCACCTTTGTAGAAGAAAACTACTGGTACTGCTTAATTTATGACTGGGGAAATAAGAGAGTCCATACCTTTTCCAAAGGTGTTAGTCTTAAGATAAAATTTAATAGCCCGACTGGAATTCGAACTTGCTTACTTCGATGCTGCAGTTCAGAACATTACACATCTTACCACGGTGACTTTCGTCTCGTTCTTGGATTTCTATGACGTAACATTCAGGTGGCATATCTCTGTTGTGATTCATCCTTGAGAATGATGTTCTAGAGAGATTATTGTCGGAGCAACACCGCCAGCGTTATATGAGTTTCCGTGGAGTGTTCGCCACTGATCCGGGAGACCTGGGTTCAATCCTAGGTCGCGTCATACCAAAGACTTTAAAAATGTTACTTGATACCTAATCGCTTAACACTCAGCAATATAAGAGGCGTATCAAGGGTAAAGTGGAGCAATCCAGCGAAAAGAGTTGCGCCCTCCCCTACACTTCGGTGCCGTAGCTATTGAAAAGGGAGCCTTCTGGTCGCCCTCGACTACGGTCGCCAACTTTACTTACTTATATACATATATATATATATATTATAACAGTGTTGGTTGTCTCTAAATCACTTTATGCGTATGTGTCGAACCAAGTGCAATATAATATGGAGAGTGCTCAATATCTAGGATAGAGTTATTATATAATAATAATAAATAAATATATATTAGATATATATATATCTAATTCATGAAATATATATATATATTCCATGAATTATATATATATATATATATATATATCGGCAACAAATACTCTATAAAAGTGACAATATAGTGGGTAGAGTGTTCGAAAATGATCCAGAAGACCGGCGTTCAATCCCAGTTGAAGTCGTAACAAAGACTTTAAAAATGGTACTTCGTACCTCCTTGCCTAACTCTCTGCATTATGCGGTAAGGGTCAAGGGCAAAGTGGAGCAATCGAAGGAATTGAGTAGGACCCACCCCTACATCTTGGTGTTGAAGCTGTTAAAAAGGAAGCCTTCGGGGTGCCCTTGACAACGGTCGCCAACTTTACTTTTACATACATAAATATATTTATATATACGGTCACCAACTTCACTTTTACTTACATAAATACATTTATTTTCAGTTTCCTAATTACGACTATATATATATATATATATATATATATATGATTGAACTTGCAGTTCATAATATGTGGGACACCACATGCACTGTTGACAAGCTACCTATTAATCTAGATGTTGTGGAACTTGTTCTGTCAGGAGAACCAGATAATCACTGGTTCAACGGGATACCTCATCTTGTTTACGTATGATTTAGCATGGTTGGGTTTTATGGCATATCAACCATTGTAGGTTTTTTAATGCCAAGTTCTCATAAATATATAGGATTTGGTTTGGTTGGGTTCTATGTCATATCAATCATTGTTGGTTATTTAAATACAATTTATACATATACATTACATATATATGATTTGGTTTGGGTTAATTTTTATGGCATATCAACTATTGTAGGCTATTTAATGCCAAATCCTCTTCATACATATATATCAAATATGTAGGATTTGATTTGGTTGGGTTTTATGGTATATCGACCATTGTTAGTTATTTAATGTCTTTAATCCTCTTTATATATATATATATATATATATATATATATATATATATTTATGATTTGTAAACACATCTTGTTGATAACATTCTTAAATGAGTCCGCACTCTTTTTTGCAAAGAGTTAAATGGTTTTAAGGATTGCTGTATAACAGTCATAATTTAACATCAGTCATTTGTTTTCACAACAAAATAGATAGGACCCTATTTGGGGATATCACTCCGGGTCGGAGTGGGTCTGGGAGCAATTGTAATGAAGGGGTACTCCACATTCCCTAAATACTCAAGACATGAACCTTGCTATCAGATTCTTTCATATCATATCCGGGATACCCAGCCGATTCACGAGCTTCTTTGATTTTGTCAAACTGTTCACTTTGAACTTATATGCCAGAATTTGTCTCTTTCGCTTTTTTCATAAGCGGATGCAAAGGTTTTCATGCAGGGTTAGCTTCATGCTTGACGACTTCAACACTTGTATTTCTTGTTAAAGGTCGGGTTTCCTTTGATCGGATTGTCCATCACCTTTGGTGCTGACGCAGTCAAAACGCATGCTGGGTCCCTTCTTGATGGCCACAATGAATTTGTAATCCCCGTTGCAGCTGTCCCAGTCACACCTCTTTCTTTACTGTGTTCTCACAGCATTCAGCAGCAATCACCGTAATACAGGGGATTCTTATCCAATATCCTGTCTTTCATGTACTCAACTATAATTTTTGGTTTAGTTTGGTCTGCTTTAATGTCGTTTCAAACTTCCTGGGTTTTTTGATGCGAAAACCATCCTTGTAGAAGAATAGCTGAGCAACAATTTTAATTTTTTTTGCTTTCAAAGCCGTTGCTGTTCCCAAATACATAAAACTATAACCAGAAAAGGGAGACATAACTCGAAAAAATTCCACCAAAAAACTCTCTCTATCTCTCTCAATATATATATACACACACACACACATATATATATATATATATATATATATATATATATGTGTGTGTGTGTGTGTATATATATATATATATATATGTTGCGTTCTGGTAAGTGAACGTTGTAATATTAAACAAAGGACAAATCACGATATGAGAGGAAATAGAGATATATTGTCAGGAAAAAGTATATAAATAGAGAGACTATTAGTAGACAAGAACATAGGATTAGTGAATACAGAATAAAGATATAGTCCAACGATAGTATTGGCTTCTGTTAATACGGTAGCAAGTAATGTGATCTAGTGCAATCCCCAGTCTGAAACGCTCTAATACTATTCCTATAAGAAGCTGCTCCTCACCTTCTAGTCTGCCTTGGTATTAGTAGCTACTGCTATATATGGCAGATGGACGAGTTCATTGTGTGGAAAAGGTGGGTGATCCTATTTATCCAACCCCTCCGCTCGGGCAGAATATGACACAAGGTCAAATTTTTAAGCGGAGTTTAGCAGGTTTGAATTCAGAGTTTTTCCTTCTCCTAGACTAGTTGCCTCACCAAGGCTGAAGAACCTAGTCTGTCCTACTATTTACCCATAGCTGGAGGGAGAATAATTTCCCAAGCGTATTAGTGCTATGTGAAATGCAATCAGTCTTGTCCAGGAATTGAACTCGTATCGCCGTGTCCATATCCTGTGACGATAACCATTACACCTCCCAAAAAGGTGGGTGATACCCAACAATATATAGGATGCGATGGGCAAATTGTCGCCATTTTGGATTATTAATTTCGCGCAAATGCAAATGCTTGTAAAACTCATGACACAACGGCGGCATTGGCTATTATCAGAAATAAGAGAATAAAGATACAAGATTTAAAACGATGTTGTTGTGACTTAAATAAAAAAAGAATGCAAAAAAGTGGATAACGTCTTCAATATCAATAAAATAGACTCTTGAAAGAAATCGATAATCAAGAAATCAGCAAATGTGATAAAACTGACTCGGACGTAGTAGGGAACATACAATGCAATTCTGAATTTTATTTTCTGATATTTCGTATTTTTTTATCAATTTGACCAGAACATTTCCAAAGAATCTATTTTACAATTATTTTCGACAACTAAGCGTTTTTAAGCAATCTATTTGTCAATTTTTTCGCGTCATTTAAAAATATGAATTATTTTAAAAGCAATAACTTTTTTAAAATGAAACATGAATCTACTTAAAAGAAAAGAAATTTATTCATCTTTCTGAGATAGAACATTGTTGTGATTTGAATAAAATATTTTCAAAAAAAGGATCATGTATTAGTTGTTAGAAGATAAGATCCTAGAAAGAACCAACAAAATACTTAAGAAATCTGCATTCTCGATAAAGGTGGGCGTAGTAGGGTACTTAAAATGTGATTCCAATTAATATTTTTTGACCAATTCGTCTGTCGTTTTTAGTAAATATCGTAAGAACATTTTCAAACAACCACACACACACACACACACACACACACAGATATATATATGTGTGTATGTGTATATACACTACGATTCAAAAGTATTTGATAACCCTCAAAATATTTCATTCCTCATCTTAAACGTGTTATTTTGACACACCACAATGTTTTTATTTATTATTCTAAATATACGTCTTTCTCAGGAGTTTTGACCTTAGTATAACCGGATATCTTTTGAAAAATTGATTTGAAGGCGGTTTTTATAGTAAGTAAAGTAAAGTAAAGTTGGCGACTATAGTTGAGGGTAACCCGAAGGCTCCCTTTTCGATAGCTACTACACCAAGATGTAGGAGAGGGCGCTACTCCTTCCCTGGATGGTTCTACTTTACCCTTGATCCGCACCTTATAATGCTGAGTGTTAAGCAAGGAGGCATCAAGTACCATTTTTTGAGTCTTTGGTATGACTCGACCTGGGATTGAACCCAGGTCTCCCGGGCCATTGGTGAACACTCTAACCGCTAGGCCAACCTCCACTTGAACTCACATTAGAGAATCTGGTGTTGAATTACTATTGTAACATAGCCATACATGAATACGGATATGCGAAACGTACATAGAATGTTCATAACATACATACATAGAACATAGGAATCCTGAAACACGAAAAACACTTTCGACTTCTTAGTTCAGGTACGAAACTTTTTATTAGCTTTGAGTTAAAAGGTTTTTCGACATAAGGAGAGAGATATACATTCTTTCTATTCTGACTTTTCCATCTGCCCTCCACAACACGTGCGAACCCGTTGGAAGACCTCCGCGAGCAAGCGAAAGTCAACCGTCTTCCTCCGGAGCAGAACTCAACTAACTGACTTTTTCAAATCTCCCAAAATCCTCCGCGCACGCTTCCGGTGCATGACGTCATTCACATCCACTGGTCAACCTTTCCATCTGGGACTTTTATTTTGACATCTGTGAACGACACATCCTCCCCGTGCGCGCGTCAACACCTGTGCTCAAGTTTTCACCTAACTAACCCATGTGCTGAGCCGAAAGGTTCTCAACCTAACTGAACCCAAAGGCAAGATATATGAAACGAAATCCCTCGGCCATTATATTACACTATTAGCTAGATACTGTTTTTACCAATGCAGAGGATAATTTCATCAGCGTCAACAGCTTGCGAGATAGAAGGCTGACTGCTCCAAACGTCACAGCACAACTAAACCAATGCCACGAAAAAATGTGTCAACATCTATTGTGAGGAGAAGACAACGTGAAGCCGGCCTATATTACAGAATTGCTGCCAAGAAACCACTGTTGATGAAGCAAAACAGTGTCAAAAGGCTCCAGTGGGCCAAGGCGCTCAAATAATGGAACAACAGAGTAACGAATAAAAGTTCGGAATCTTTGGCTCTCATTGGAAGGTCTATGGACGGCAAAGAGTTGGTGAAAAAGCTTCAACCACCTGTGTCACATCAATCCTAACACGTGGAGGGGGCTCTGTTATGGTGTCAGAGGAGGTTTACCAATCGCAAAGTCGGAGATTTGCACCAAGTGAAGGGCAAATTAAATCAGATTGGTTATCACAGCATACTGCAGCATCACGCGATCCCATCTAGAAAGCTACTTGTACTCATGCAAGATAATGATCCAAAGCATACCAGTAAACTCTGCCAGAGGTACATTAATAGCAAAGAGAAACAGCGCGTCCTTCAACTGATGCATTGGCCGGCGCAATCAGCGGACTTAAATCCCATTGAATTGTTGTGGGATGAACTTGACCGAAAAGTCAGAGCTAACTAACTCTCAAGTGCGGTTC